>OY740795.1:58797477-58929977 GCA_963514005.1 Raja brachyura
TTACGAAGGCCATGAATGATCTTCTTGGGAGGGGGGCTATTGTCTCTTCCGAGCTCGAAAGAGGGAAGGTTGAGATGATACTCAAGACCCGGGAGTGTGTGGCCCGAGCGTTGGAGTTGGGAATCTCAGTGGGGGGGGGTCCACATACAGGTGGATCCGTGGGTTTTCTAGGGTGAGACCGGTTCTCCTGCGGAGCTGCCCCACATATATTTCGGATGCATTACTTATTCCGCATCTGTCCAAGTTTGGGGAGGTGCGGGTCTAAATGTTTTAGGCTCTTGCATCCCGGGGGGGACCCGGAGGAGAAAGGGGTCTTCAGTTTCAAGAGGAGGGTGTTCATGAAGGTGGGTGAGGGGGATGGTGCTGAGGGGAGTTTTGAGGTGGTGTATAAGGTATCCCCAGAACCGTGCGCTGGAGTTGGGGTAATGTGTGCGGTGAATTTGGACATCTCCGTAGGGAGTGTCTTATTCGCGGGGTCACTGCTAGAAGTTCTAGCGCAGTGGCCCAGGAATGCACTGCTGGCCCATCTGGGGTGGCTTGTCAAACCTCAGTGGCGCCGGGGTGGTACTGCTGACCCGGCTAGGGCTGCCACCTCTGCCTTGGGGATCCGGGGCGGCAGTGATAATCCATCTGGTCCGCGGTGTCCGCTTTGGGGAGTTGAGGTGGTTTGGAAGGGGGTAAGGAAGCCTAAACGTGTGGGTGGCAAAGTAGATGGGGGTAATGTGGAGGTGGATGACCCTTCCCTTATGGAGGTTACCGTACCTCCGCGTGCGAGTGGGACAAAAAGGAGGCATTTGCCTGGTGATGATGAGGAAGGGCGTAGGGGTTAGCGTAGAGCTAAGGGGTTGTCTTTCTCTGGGCTTTCCACCACCGATGTGGCTGAAAGTGGTCTTGACCTGGTGTCTTCTGGGTCGGTGGTTGGGCCTTCTCTTCATGGATCTACAGCAGGTGTCACAGGACCAGGTGGTGGGGTTGATTCCGGTGGAGTTGTGTCCTCTGGGCGGGAGCTTGTCCCTTCATCTCAGGGGCCCACCGAGGGAGTTATCTCATCGGGTGTTGAGGTTAGCTCCCTTGGGTGCGTACCCTCTGGGTCGGACGAGGTCCCCTCGTTTCAGAGGCCTACTGAGGGTGCTAGCATGCTAGGTGACGTGGTTGGCTCCCCTGGGAGTGTGGCCCCTGAGACGGGGGATGTGCAGAGTCAGGCCGAGGGGGGAGTTTCGGGGGTGTTGTCGTTCAAGTCTGTGCTCCATATCAGTGCCAGTGGAGGTGCTGGGGGGCGTGATGCCTCACCGGATGAGTTGTCTGGGGTGCGTTTAATAGCAGGTGGTGATTCTCTGGGTGATGCCTGTGGAGAGGACACTCTGGATGATGTGGAGGTCAGGGCTGTTTTGGGTCGTGATTCTCTTTCAGACTCTGAGGGTGCCAGTGATCCACAGGCCCTGGGGATGCCTCTTGTTGTTGCTTCCCCAGGCCCAGACGTGGAGGGTGATGGTAGCGTGCAGGAGCCCAGCCATTCAGTGGGCTGCGGGTTTCAGCCAGGGGTGTTGGGACCCACCCCCAGCATTGATCCTGGGGGTGGTGTCATGGCTGAGGAGGGGGAAAGCGTTGCGGCCAGTGGGTGTAGCACAGAGAGTGTTTTGTCGGAGAGTTCTGGCCTTTCTGAGCTTGTTGTTTCAGGTGCGAGCGGGTTGGCTGCAAGCCCAGACTCCAAGGCCGTGTCTGAGGCAAAACTTATTGTTGAGCTGCGAGAGTTTCTAAAAACAAGACGCTGCCCCAAAACAAAGTGGGTTGCTGCTAAAAGGCGGTGGGGGGACTGTCTAGATTTGTTGGCGAGTCTCGAGGCTATCCTTGGCAACAAGGATAGTGGTCTTCCTGACTCTCATTTGGGGCAGTTTCGGGGTTTTTTGAAGTTCCTCAGAAAAGAAGTTCTTGAGTCTACGGGGAGTGTGAGGTGCTCAATCTAGTGTGCCTTCACATTCACAGTAGCTACATTAAATTTAAATGGGAGTAGAGCGAGTTTTTGTAGATTTCAGCTCTTATCAGCCCTAAGAGAGGGGAAATTTGCGGTTTGTTATCTGCAAGAGACGCATACTGTTGCTAGTGACGAACCTACCTGGCGACTGGAGTGGGAAGGGGGGGTCTATATGAGCCATCTCAGCTCGACTTCGAGTGGGGTGGCTTTTCTGTTGGCCCCAAATTTTCTGCCAAGCGTTTTAAAAGTGAAGGAAGTGGTGCCGGGCCGTTTGCTCCATCTGGCCGTGAGCCTGGATGGCATGCCGTTGCATTTCATTAACGTGTATGCCCCTAGCTCCGGCACGATGCAGGCTGGCCTACTTCAGGAGATGAATGCTCTGTTGGGCACTATTGATAGGGGAGAGTGTGTCTTCCTTGGTGGGGACTTTAATTGCACACTTGAGGCGCGGGACCGTTCTGGTACTCAGTGTGCGCCTGCTGTAGCAAAGAAGCTGAGAGGCTTGATTGACGCTTTTGAGTTGGTTGATGCTTGGAGGGACCTTCACCCGGATTCCACTGCTTTTTCGCGGAGGTCTGAGGGTGGTGGTTCCCGCATTGATCGGTTTTATATTTCCCGAGCGTTTGTTTCCCGTGTCTCAGCGGCCTCAATGCGGCTGGTGCCGTGCTCGGACCACTGTCTGGTGCGTGTGGATTTTAATCCAGCGTGCGCTCGGGCTGGGTCCGCGTACTGGCACTTCAACAACAGGCTGCTGGAGGATCGGTGTTTCCAGGAGTCATTCACTCGGTTTTGGGTGAAGTGGAGAGAGAGGCAGAGGTGCTTCTCTTCCCTTAGGCAGTGGTGGGATGTGGGTAAAGCTCACATCCGTCTCTTTTGTAAGGAGTATACATGGGGGTCGACTGGGAGGCGGGACTCAGCGGTCGAGAAGCTTGAGAGGGAGATACTGGACGCTGAGTCTCGCCTGGGTCAGTTTGGTGAAGATTCCAGTGAATGGGGAGAGTTTCAGAGGAAGAAGGAGGCTTTGAGGAGTCTGCTGCTTGAGCGGTCCCGAGGCGCATACGTGAGGTCTCGGGTTCAGATGCTGCATGATCTGGACCGAGCATCGCCTTTCTTTTTCTCTCTGGAGAAGGGGCGGGGAGCTCGTAAACAGCTCGTGGAGTTCATTGCAGATGACGGCTCCTCTGTCACTGATCCAGAGAGGATCAGTGCCATGGTTAGGTCCTTTTATGGGTCCCTGTTCTCTGCGGAGGGTTTCAGCGTGGAGGCTCAGCAAGTTTTGTGGGAGGGTCTACCGACTGTAGATAGGGAGGAGGCTGATCTTCTTGATGGCCCCTTATCTTTGGAGGAGGTGACTCGCGCTTTGCATCAGCTCAGGAGGGGTAAGTCCCCTGGGCTGGATGGGTTGACGGTGGAGTTTGTTAGAGCTTTCTGGGATTTCCTAGGGGATGACTACATGTTGGTTCTGGGGGAGAGCCTGGCGACTGGAGTGATGCCTCTCTCGTGGCGTAGGACGGTTGTTGTCTTGCTGCCTAAGAAGGGCGAACTCCGTTTGTTGAAGAACTGGCGTCCAGTCTCTCTCCTATGTACAGAATATAAAATTTTTGCTCGGGCAATGGCAAACCGCCTGGGCTCCGTGCTGCATCAAGTGATTCATCCTGATCAATCTTTTGAATAGTTTTTTTATTAGCAATAAACAATTCTCAATGTTTAAAACTGAGTTATAAACATCAACTTAAATCAATATTTGTACTCTAATGATTATTATCTTATTTTTTTTTTGAAAATAAAAGTGGGTAAAGAGAAATACCATTATTAATCAATAAAATTATAATTCCTTAATAATTATTTGGTATAAAAGAAAAAGAAAAAATGAAGAAAAAGAAAAAAGACATATTATGTATATATATCAATTAAAAGCCACACAATATATTATAAATGAAACAACTACAAATAATAATATCAGTAAAGACATGCATATATCCTGGTATACCAATACATTATTTTCATCAAATCCCGCAGGGTGTCAGTCGAGCCGTGATGCCAAGAACAGCTACTTCTCTAAATACTGTATATATGGAGACCATATCTGTTGAAAAGAATTATACTCGTCCAAAAGGACAAATCTGATTCTTTCCAACTGCAACGTCTCCAACATCTCTGATGCCCACATTTTAATTGTTGGGGATAATGTTCCCTTCCAAAATTTCAATATTATTTTTTTCCCTAATATCAAACAATAATCAAGGAAATTTCTTTGATCTAGTGTAAATATCAAATTAGCCTCTGGAATTCCCAGTATTATTAGCTTTGGGTCGGGTTCTAATTTAACCTTAAGAACTTCAGAAATTACTTTAAAAATTTCTGTCCAATAATAATTCAATTTAGGACATGTAACAAAACTGTGTGTTAAATTTGCTTCTAAATTCTTACATTTATCACAAATAGAGGAGAGATTAGGAAATATACTATTTAATTTGGCTTTTGAATAATGTAATCTATATAATACTTTAAATTGTATTAATATATGTCTAGCATTTAACAAGCACCGGTGTATTCGTTGTAGACTTTCTTCCCAATTTTCTTTGGTTATAGGTGATCCAATTTCATTTTCCCATGCTTGACGATATGTTTCAGTTATTGGATTCTCCTTATCCATAATGATGTTATATATATAAGCTATTAATTTTTCTGTGGTTGGATGCCAGTTAAACGATTCATCTAATAATCCTGGTTCCTTATTTTTAAAATCCTGTGTATTAGATTTAATATAATCTCTAATTTGGAAATACCTAAACAAATGCTGTGAAGACAATCCGTAGATATCTTGTAATTCCTGAAATGAAAGACATTTTCCATTTCTATAAAGGTGCTCTACCCTTGTAATTCCTAAATTATCCCAATGTCTGAACCCTCCATCCAATGTGGAGGGCTTAAATAATGGGTTATTCATAATTGGTAATCTAAATGAAAGCTTGTCTAAATGTAAAGTCTTGACTATTTGTTTCCAAATACGTCTATTATTATACATGATTGGATTGTCCCTATAAATTTTTTTTTGAACTTCCTTTGGGGCAAAAATAATTGAATCTACGTTGAAAGGCAAACAATCTTCCTTTTCTATCTTTAGCCACGTTGGTTCCAGGTCCGTATTTACCCACCAAAAATTCATATTCTTAATCTGTACTGCCCAGAAGTAGTATAAAAAATTTGGAAGTGCTAATCCTCCGTTTATCTTTGACTTACATAAATGTTTTTTACTTATTCTATGATTTTTATAATCCCAGATAAAACTATTAACAATATTATCAATTTTTTTAAAAAAGGTTTTCGGAAGGAAAAAAGGGATGGCTTGAAACAGATATAATAATTGTGGTAGAAAAACCATCTTTATAGCATTTATTCTACCAATCAAAGATATAGGCAGTGTTTTCCAATATAAAATATTTTTTTTAAGTTTATCTAATAATTGAGGATAATTCGATCTAATTAATGAGTTATGAGATTTAGATACATTAATTCCTAAATATTTAATTTTGTCAGTAACTATTGATAATGGATATTGTTGTAATATGTTTAAATTTATATTAGTTATTGGCATAATATCACTTTTATTCCAATTAATCCTATATCCAGAAAATGTACTAAATTTATTTATAACATCAAACAACATTGGAATACTAATTTCAGGTTTTGTGATGTAAATCAAAACATCATCTGCATATAAGGATATTTTATTAGTTGTTCTGTCAGTATTATAACCGTATATTTCAGGTTCTGACCTAATTCTTTCCGCCAAAGGCTCTATCGCCAAGGCAAATAATAAAGGCGATAACGGACATCCTTGTCTACATCCCCTAAAGAGTTTAAATTTAACTGATAGTATTTGATTAGTTAGAATTCTTGCAGTAGGATCTGAGTATAGGATTCTTACCCATTTACAAAATTGATCCCCCAATTGAAACTTTTCCATTATATTAAATAGATATAACCATTCCACCTGGTCAAATGCTTTTTCTGCGTCTAACGATATGACTGCTAATTCCGTATCTCGTATTCTTTTAGAATATATAATATTAAACAGGCGTCTTAAATTATGAAATGAATAGCGTTTTGGAATAAAACCTGTTTGATCATAATGTATTAATTTAGAGATCACCAAACTTAGTCTCCTAGATAAAACTTTAGCTAATATTTTTTGGTCTGTATTTAGAAGGGCAATTGCTCTATATGAACCAGGATCTTCCAGATCTTTATCTACCTTAGGTATAAGTGTAATTGTGGATTCATTTAAAGAGTCTGGTAATTTTCCTTGTTCATATGCATGTCTATACACTGTATGTAGTCTTGGTGAGATCAGATCTTGAAATTTTTAATAAAATTCTGCACTCAGGCCGTCAGGTCCCGCAGCTTTTCCATTCTTTAACGAACCAATTGATTCTGCGATATCTTTCACTGATATTTCAGCATTTAACAAGTGTCTCCTTTCCTGATCTAAACTCTTAATTTGACATTCTTGTGGAAATGTTTCCATTCCATCTGTTTGTCCTGTTAATTTTGATGAGTAAAGATTTTGGTAATATTGTAAAAATCTATCATTAATATCTTTTGGTATGGTCAATATATTTCCTTGCATTGATCTGATTCCATGTATCGTTTTTTCATCGTCTAATTTTCTTAATTGTCGTGCTAGCAATTTATGCGGTTTATCACCAAATTCAAAATGCACTTGTTTGGTTTGTTGATAAAGTTTGATGACTTGATTAGAGTATATTTCGTTTAGTCTATACTTTGCTATTGCAATTTTATTACTTAACTCCTTAGAAGGGTGTTTTATATTCTCATTGTCTAGTTGTTTTATCTCCATTTCTAACTTCTGTTCCCTCTTTCGGTTTTCTTTATTAAAATATGCTTGTGCCGATATTATTGCACCACGCATGAATGCCTTAAATGTATCCCAAAGTAACAATGGTGAAATTTCAGGTGTGTCGTTTGTCTCAAAGAATAATTTAATCTGTTCTGTCACATGATTACAACAATCCTTGTCCTTCAGTATCTGAGGATTAAATCTCCAAGTCATAGTTTTATTAGATATATCTTTTAGTTTTATCTTAAATGTTAATGGTGCATGATCTGAAATAATATTGTGATATTTTGCATTGTACGCATAGGGAAGCAGTTTTGAGTCTATTAAAAAGTAATCTATCCTCGAGTAGGTTCCGAATACGGGCGAGAAAAAAGAATATTCTCGTCCGGATGGGTTCTCTAATCTCCAAATATCCTTAACATTAGTTGAGTTAATGAAAGAATTTATAAATTTACTTGAATTAGAAATAGCTTTCCTTTTTGTTGAGGATCTGTCTAAGTAGCTATCCAAAGTGCAATTTAAATCGCCCCCAATTATTAAATTATGTTGAGTGGATATAGGAATATTATTGAATATTTTCTTGAAAAATAATGGGTTATCGAAATTAGGAGCATATATATTCATAAGAATTACTTTTTTTGAGTATAATTCCCCTGTAATTATTACATATCTGCCCTCTTTATCTTCTATTATAGAACTTTGTTTAAAAGGTATACCTTTACGAATAATTATTGCAACTCCCCTAGATTTATGTATAAATGAAGAATGATATACCTTTGAAATCCATTTAGCTGTTAATCTATATTGATCATCTCTTTTGAGATGCGTCTCTTGGAGGAAAATAACGTCTGATTTCAATCTATTCAGCTGCGCTAACACCTTACCCCTTTTAATTGGTTCATTAATTCCCTTAACATTCCAACTACAGAAAGTGATTCCATCATCCCCAGTCTTCAAATTCATATCTTGCATTTTAGTATTAGGGTGGTTTTTTTTGGAGTAGCCCTCTCGGCCCCTCCAGCTCAACAAGGCACCCAAACGTCAATCCGACGAAAATTACCAATCTCAATAATCCATATCCATGTCTATCTAAAATAACTATACGGTATTGTTCATAATTACATTCATATAATATATAACATAAATTCAAATATTTAATATATTAAAAAAAATAGAAAATATAAGTGAAAAAAGAAAAAAGAGTGTTAAAAGGGTGCCCAAAGAAAAAAAAGACTACACTGATAGATTGTGTAGTGTGTGTTAGTGAACGCCACACTAACGTGGCGATTAATCTAATGACTTCCGTGTTTAAAAAAGATGTTAAATATTCCAGCTCCCAACTAGAATACTGTGTATATTGGGGTGGGGTACTAACTTTAAGGGTTTAGTAATTATTTCTATTATTCATGAAACTATTTATTAATTACTATTCTATTGTGATTAGTATTATAATAAATAATACTATGTTAGGGGAATTATTGAAATTCTACAAATTGATACCAAACCACTACTACATTCCCATTATTTTCCCTCTTTCTCAATGAATAACATAACCGCAGGTTAATGATAAAAGTCCAAAATGTTCAGTCGTCGTCTTCTTCCTCCCGTGATTCATCGTCTGTTTCCTCCTCTTCTGCCTTCTTCTGTATGCCTTGAGCGAACTTCAATGCATCAGTATGCTTAACGAAGCGGTGTTCCTCGTTGTCATAGGTCACTCTCAGTGTTGCTGGGTACATCAAGCCATATCTGAGATCCACTGTATTCTTTAAATTCCGTAGAATGCCTCTTGTTTCAGTGAATAAGGATCTTCTCTTAGCAACTTCCGCTGGGTAATCTCTGAAGATACTAATGTTATTTCCTTCGTATTTCAAATTTCTCTTTCTCATTATTATCTTCATCATATCTTCAAAGACGTGATCATACACCACCTTTACAATCATTTATCTGGGTGGTGCACCTCTCCCAGGGACCCGTCTTAAAGCCCTGTGGGCACGGCCCAACAGTGGTTCTTCATCCAATTCCAAAATGTCTTTTAGGAGTTTTGCAACAAATTTTCGTGGATCTTGATTTCCTTCACAACCTTCGGTCAATCCTACAATTCGCAAATTCTTACGTCTTTGTCGGCCCTCCAAATCAATACATTTCTCATTTATTTTGCGAAGTAGTTCTGAGAGGCGTTTATTCTCGGCAAGTAACTTCTCAGTTTCCTTGGCACTTTTTACAGCAAAATCAGCCAAATCTTTAAGTGTATCATTGTGTTGGTCAATTGTAATGGTAATAGGATCTATCTTATCATTCAGCATTTGTTCCAACCCAGCAACCTTGGCGTTTATCTCAGAGAATCGGTTTTGAAATTCAGCCTCCGTCTTACTTTTCCATTCGCTCATCATAATCTTTACCGTCTCGGTAACTTCTTTTGTTAATTCCACTTTAATTCTCTCCTGAGACACCAGAATCTCCGCTTTTAGATTTTTTATTTCATCTTTATATTCTTTCTTCATGTCTTTAAATTCATCTTTATATTCCTTCTTCAGATCTTTTATTTCTTTCACCAGTTTCTTCATCTCACCTATCATGGAATTTTTAAACTCTTCCATTTCCACTTTTCTCTGTGAGATTTCTTCCTGGGAGGCAGTCAGACTCGAGCCCGAGGCTTTGGTGGTGCCAGCCTCTCTTCTTAGGCCCGTTTTCTTCGGGGGAGGGGAGGAGTGCTGCATTTTAAATTTCTTACCGAAGTCGCGCGCCTGATGACGTCACGCAGCCTTCAATCGCACCGGAGCCGTTTTTAATCGATCTCCTGCGGTAAGTAGCGTTAGCACCCTCCTTTAGCCCCATTTTTTTTGCAGATTTTTACGGAGCTGATCTGGCGCTGTTCTCCCCTAGAACATGGCGCCACCGGAAGTCCCCCATCCTGATCAATCTTATACAGTCCCTGGCCGGTCCATCCAGGATAACATCCACCTGGTTAGGGACCTGATTCATTTAGTCCAGGGTACTGGTGAGTCAGCTGCTTTTCTGTCTCTTGATCAGGAGAAGGCTTTTGATAGGGTAGAGCATGAATACCTATTTGGGTTGTTGCAAGCGTTTGGGTTTGGACCGCATTTCGTGGCCTGGGTCCGGCTTTTGTACGCTGCTGCGGAGTGCCTTGTGAAGGTTAATGGCGCGGTGCTATCTCCTTTTCATTTTGGGAGGGGGGTCCGCCAGGGGTGCCCTATGTCGGGCCAGTTTTACTCGGTCTGTGTGGAGCCGTTCCCGTGTCTTCTTCGGAGGAGGTTGACAGGCCTGGCCCTACCTGGCCCGCGGGTTGAGGTGATTCTATCGGCGTATGCCGATGACGTACTTCTTATGTTCACTGATCCTGGTGACCTGCGGAGGATGCGTGACTGCCAGGAGATTTTCACGGCTGCATCTTCTGCTAGGATTAACTGGAGTAAGTGCTCTGGACTTTTAGTGGGTCAGTGGCAGGTAGACTCCCTGCCGGAGGAGATGGCATTGTATGCGTGGAGCACCACGCACCTCCTCTATCTGGGGGTGTACCTGAGCCCCACTGAGGATGCTTGGCCGGCAAACTGGCAGGAGTTGGAGACGAAAGTGGTTGCCCGGCTGGGGCGCTGGTCAGGCCTGCTTGGAGTTCTCTCCTTTCGGGGAGGGTGCTGGTAATAAACCAGCTGTTGGCCTCCATGTTATGGTACCGGCTGGCTACTCTTGTCCCGCCCTCTATATTTGTAACTGCTATACAGAAGAAGCTGGTAGATTTCTTTTGGGGAAATAGGAAGCATTGGATTTCCGCTGCGGTCCTGAGTCTCCCGTTAGAGGAGGGCGGCCAGTCCTTGGTATGCGTGCGTACCCAGGTGGCGGTTCTCCGTCTCAGGACTCTGCGGAGGTACATGTATGTAGAGAACCCTCCCAGATGGCACGCTCTGGTGACGTATTTTTTCCGTCAGGGTCGTTGCCTAAGGGGGGGTCTCGTGGCTCCCGGTGGCGGGCATCAGTCGACCCGCTCTGAGGGGCTTGCCTGTCTTCTACAGGGATGTGCTCAGAGTGAGGAATTTGGCTGTTTTCAGCCAGAGTGTTGTTCCACGAGGAGAGGGGGATGTTGTGGCTGCGGGTATGGTTGGTCCTCATCCTGTCATGGTGGGTGTCGAGGAGAGGCGCGAGCCTAGAGTGGTTCAGATAGAGCTTACCCCCGCTCCGTCAGATCTGCTCATCGGGCCTAGGCTCCGGGATATTTCTCGGCCTCCGGCTCCACATAATCTGAGCTGAATTTCTGAGATGACCAGCATGCCATTTCATGAGGCGAAGAGATGCGCACTGTATAGGATGCTCCTGCACATTCTGAACCACCGTGCCTTCGTCTCCCGTCCTGACTCACCATGGAGGACGGTGTTACCAGCCGAAGGCTGGGGTCCCCAGTGGGGGTCCTTCTATAAGGGAGTTGTACCCCTTTATATTGGGGACCTGGGGTGGAGAGTGCTGCATGGAGCGGTGGTTTGTAATAAACTTTTGAGTCGGTTCACGGGCTCGTCTGCCGCATGTATTTTCTGCGGAGAGGAGGAGACCGTATTCCATGTGTATATGGAGTGTGTGAGGTTACTGCCCCTGTACCAATATCTGAAGGGGCTGTTCCTCAAGTTTTGGCTGCATTTTAGCCCCACGATCCTGGTGTTCGAACACAAGGCAGGGAGTGGGGAGAGCCGAGTGTGGGGGGGGGGACTTACCTGTCAGTTTGGTCCTCGGCCTGGCTAAGATGGCCATTCGCGGGTCCAGGCAGCGGGCGGTCGACGGTCAGGCGAGAGTAGGCTGCCTGCCCCTCTTTCGGGCCTACGTCCGTGCACGTGTGTCCCTGGAGAGGGAACACGCGGTGTCCATGGGGACGCTGGAGGCCTTCCGTCAACGCTGGTCACCGCGTGGGGTTGAGGCTATTATAAACAATGATTGTACTGTACTACAATGATCTGTTCGTTATAGTGTGATTTTGATTATGTTTTGATGTGTTGTATTTTATGATTGTGTTGAATAAAGTTTTTGGAGAAAAAAAAAGAGAGAGAGAGCTGCCAACTCTCGCATCACGCATTTCAGCCAATTCTCACGCTGATGACAGAATTCCCACACTGTCTTCAGTCCCCACACAGTTTGTCACTCTTGCGCCACATCACTGCGATCTGTGGAGTCTGGGGAAGCGTGTCAGTTGGCGTCGTGAGTGACGTCCCGTCTCTTTTCTTCTTTCTTGGTTGGATGTGCAGCCGCCGACATCATGAAGCAGCCGGAGATAGAACTAACCGGGTGAATTGGTTGTAAAACATGGGGGGAGCACGATGAGGCCAAACATCTAGGACAGGGTTCGGCAACCTACGGCACATGGGCCGAATCCGGTCCGTAACCCGAAAAACCGTGGGGTTTTTTTTCAATTCGTTTTCACGGGGTCGGGGCAGGCGAGCTGATCTGGGAACGGCAGCCAGTCCCTGGGACACGAGCTGATCTGGGAACGGCAGCCAGTCCCTGGGACACGAGCTGATTTGGTGAACTGCAGCCAGTCCCTGGGACACGAGCTGATCTGGGAACGGCAGCCAGTCCCTGGGACACGAGCTGATCTGGGAACGGCAGCCAGTCCCTGGGACACGAGCTGATTTGGTGAACGGCAGCCAGTCCCTGGGACACGAGCTGATCTGGGAACGGCAGCCAGTCCCTGGGACACGAGCTGATCTGGGAATGACAGCCAGTCCCTGGGACACGAGCTGATCTGGGAACGGCAGCCAGTCCCTGGGACACGAGCTGATCTGGGAACGGCAGCCAGTCCCTGGGACACGAGCTGATCTGGGAACGGCAGCCAGTCCCTGGGACACGAGCTGATCTGGGAACGGCAGCCAGTCCCTGGGACACGAGCTGATCTGGGAACGGCAGCCAGTCCCTGGGACACGAGCTGATCTGGGAACGGCAGCCAGTCCCTGGGACACGAGCTGATTTGGTGAACGGCAGCCAGTCCCTGGGCACGCAGAATGTCAACTTGGTCATTATGGACACATTGGGCCAGCCATGTACATGTTGTATAACTCTAACTCTGCGCAGATCTGGATGGGCTTAGAACGACCATTTAAGCAAAATTGCCCTCACTGTCCCCATTTTGATTCTTGAGATTAATATCCATTTGCTCTGTTAACAGCGTTAAAGTACTTATGAAGTCGAGTCAGGAAAGGGAACATGTCATTTTTTAGTTTGCTTTAATTTGTTAGTTGATTTTTTGTTGACTGCCATAATTTCTGAAATAGTCTTAAAGTAACTTAACTGTTATAAAGCAGTAATGTGATTTTTGTCCAAACAATTGGAACTTGCATAAAATGTTTGCATTATTAGCAGGGCTGCCAACTCTCACGCATTGAGCGCGAGACTCACACATTTCACAAAATTCTCATGCTCTCCGGCTGATCACAAAATTATATAATGAGAATAGGACCTGTTTTGCTTGACAAATACATTGTTATTTAGAAATACAGAAGGAATTGCAGATGCTGGTTTAAACTGAAGATAGACATTAAAAACTAGAAAAACTGAGCAGGACAGGCAGCATCTCTGGAGAGAAAGAATGGGTGATGTTTCGAGTCGAGACCTTCAGCCTGAAGAGGTTGAAAACCAGCCATAAAACATAATGACTGGACATGTGTGTTATCCAACTAGGGGCAGAAATCAGAATCATGTGTTCATCTTTATTCACATGACACCATAATAAATATATTATAGAAAAAATAATTTAATGGGGTGGCACGGTGGCACAGCGGTAGAGTTGCTGCCTCACTACCACATGGGTTTTCTCTGGATATTCCAGTTTCTCCCACATCCGAAAGAAGTGCAGGTTTGAAGGTTAATTGGCTTCTGGAAATTGTCCCTGGCGTGATGGATGGAATTGGTGTATGATAGATTGCTGGTCGTGTGGACTTGGTCGGCGGAAGGGCCTGTTTCCATATATATTTTGACATATATATCTTAATTTCATTGAATCATATATGATGGAATATGTGGCATTATTTTCGTCTTGTTTCTATATTCAAAGGGTAAGGTTGAAACCGTCTGAAGAATGGTTTCGGCCTGAAATGGTGCCCATTTGCTTTGCTCCATAGATGCTGCCGCACCCGCTAAGTTTCTCCAGCAATTTTGTCTACCTTTGATTCTCCAGCATCTGCAGTTCCTTCTTGAACAAGGTTGATTGATTTATGTGCAGAACAGTGACGGATGTCCATATGCATAATAGCATGAATATAATCTGATTTCCATACATGAATATAGTCATTCATGTGCTGCACCTGGTGATCAGAGCCTGGCTCTATTGTGGAATGTAATTTAGCCTCATCTTATTCATACCTAATCCAATTTAAAGCATAAATGTTGCATCCAAGTGTAAGTTAAAAGACTTGCTACAGTATGCACCAGATTGCACAATTTCAAGCTGAAAAATGTAAAAGCTCCCTACCGTTAGAGGGGGGACAACCCCCCCCCACCCCGGTCTCTATGCTCCCTCGCAATTTCTCACTCTCAACTCTCACCCAATGTTGGCAAACTTGGTGAGATAGGGAGGGAGAGAGAGGGAGGGGGAAGAGAGAGGATGTGGGAGAAAGTACGAAGGTTTCAAGAAATGTCCGTGCTTTCATTTCCCTCTCTCTCTCTCTCTCTCTCCCTCCCTCCTCTCTCCATTCCCTTAACGTTTACTGTGTGTATGAGAGAGTTTGAATGTGTGTGTGTGTGTGTGTGAGAGAGAGAGGGGGGGGGGGGTGGCTGATCATCCCCAATCAGTATCCCGTTCCTGCCCTCTTCCCATATCCCCTGACTCCGAAATCTTTAAGAGCCCTATCTAGCTCTCACTTGAAAGAGAGATAGATATTGTCGAGAGAGGGGAGTAGAGAACGAGAGAGAGAGAGAGAGACTTTGTAAGACAAATGTAATGAAGATTTACAAGATGATTAGGGAGAGAGAGTGAGGAGAGAGAGAGAGAGAGAGAGAGATAGAGAGAGAGAGAAACTCACGTGACGCCAGTTAAACCGCCGCTCGGACCCACGAAGGAGCCGGTTGCTGGGCAGATCCCGTGGGTGAGGGGACGATGTAAACTACAAGTCCCAGCAGCCTTCAACGTGGAGCAGGAGAGCGCGGTGACTGCTGAGAGGTGTAGTCCACTGGCTGTTGCCCTCCATTGTGAGAGGGAGCATCGGAACTACAACCCCCAGCATCCTTCATGGTTGGATGCAACGTGGAGCATGGAGCAGCAACATTACAAAAACAAACTGGTTTCTCTCTAATTACTAAAATAAACTGTTTTCGCTCTTCTAAAAAAACTTTTTTAAATTTTCATTTGAAAAACAAACTCTTTCCATATTTCCTACATAAACGCTTTTCCCTTTAATCACAGAAATACACTTTTTTACTTAATTAACTTTAAAAAAAATGTATTTGAAAAAGAATCTCTTTCCACATTTCCCAAATATTTTTTTTTCTCTTTAATTACTAAAATAAACGTTTTAATATTTGTCTTTGAAAACTAAGCACTTTCCGAAAGAAACTTTTTTTCTCTAATTACTAATTTTTTTCTCTGAATACTTAAATAAAATTTCTCAAAAGTAATTTATTGACAGAGCCGACCTGGTGACATTCACCTGTGATTGGAGAAAGAGAAGAGAGAGAAAGGGATACGAGAAAGAGAGGGAGAGAGAAAGAGAGGGGGAGAGAGAAAGAGAGAGGGAGAGAGAAAGAGAGAGGGACAAAGAGAGGGAGAGAAAGATGGGGAGAAAGAGAGACGAGAGGGGGAGAAAGGAGAGAAAAAGGGGAGAGAAAGAGAGACGTGAGAAAGAGGAGACAACGAGGGGAGAGTGAAATAGAGGAAAGTGAAAGAGAAGTGAGAGGAGAGAAATAGAGAGGAGAGAGAAATAGAGGAGAGAATGAGAGGGGTTGAAAGGGAAGAGAGAAAGAGAGCTAAAGAGAAAGAGAGGGAGAGAGAAAGAGAGGGGGAGAAAGAGTTGAGAGAGAGGAGGGAACGAGAGAGGAGAGAAAGAGGGGGAGATAGAGGGGAGATAAAGTGGGGACAACGAGAGGAGAGTGAAAGAGAGGAAAGTGAAAGAGAAGAGATAGGAAGAGAGGAGAGAAAAAGAGAGGAGAGACGGAGAGAGGAGAGAAAGAGAGAGGAGAGAAAAAGGGAGAAAGAGGAGAGAGAAGGAGGGGGAGAAAGAGAGGAGAGTGAAAGAGAAGAGAGGGAAAGAGAGGAAAGGGAGAGTGGATAAAGAGGGGAGAGAATGAGAGGAGAGAAAGAGAGGAGAAAGGGAGGAGAAAGAGAAAGAGGGGGAGAGCGAGAGAGGAAAGAGGAGGAGAGAGAAAGAGACAAGAGAGAGAGAGGAGATAAAGAGAGGATAGAGAGAGAGAAAGAGGAGAGAAAGGGAGGGGAGACAGAGAGGAGAGACAGAGAGAGAAAGAGAGGAGAGAAACAGGAGAGAAATGGAGGGGAGAGAAAGAGAGAGAGAGGTGAATAAAAAGAGGAGAGGGGGGCAGAGAGAGAGAGGCAGAGGAGAGAGAAAGAGAGGAGGTCTTTATTCTTTGGAGCGCAGAAGGTTAAGGGGGGACTTGATTGAGGTCTTTAAAATGATGAAAGGGATAGACACACACACACTCACATACACTCACACACATTAACACTCACACATACACTCACTCACTCACACATTCACACACACACACACACATTCACTCACTCACACACACACACACACTTATGAATTTCTGCTGTGTTATTATCCTGTAGTTCAGCAGGCTGGCTTGTTGATACCAATGCTGTTCCCTACCTCTCGGCTGTGCTTCATACCCTAGCCCTTAGGGTGCTCAGCTATTCTGGGCTTCATATCACGGGTCTATCTCCATTTTATTCATTCTAATACATTCATCATCTAATAATTCTTTCTCAACCTGTGCATTTACCATCCTTTCAACATCCTCATCCTTCAACATTGGAATTTCTTCTTCTTCAAGATGTTGCAATAATATCTTCTCACCAGCTTCCACATTACCCAAGGCTGTCATTAGTCTAGCAATAATATGTTTAACAATAACAATTCCCACGATCAAACACAAAACCACTGTTGCTGCATATATGCCCATACTAATGATCCAATTATATAATCCCCCCAAAACCTCAGTCACATCCACATTTCCGAGATCCAGTGGCCGTCACTCGGAATAGGGAAGTGATGGGATCCTATCATAAGATGGGTCCCATTTACCCAACCACAAACCAACTGTAATCCTTCATGGATGGGAATGCATTCCTTGCGAGTAGAACATTTGATCCCTTCTGAGGTACTATTGCAGCTAGGCTGATGTGAGATCTGTACTAAACATGCGATGTTGAATGGGATATTGATAACTATACACCCGTACCCTTGGTTAGTAAAGCAACTCCCATATTGTCTATTGTCTGTGTTCATGGTAAAATTACATGGCAGGAGGTTGCCTTGGCCGTACACTGCATAAGTCTCGTCAGTCTTATCTTCACAACCCGGGTAAGAATGCTCATTCTCACGAGGTAGTGGCAGACAGTTAGCCGGTGGGGCTAAGGTCTGATCATAAGGGATGGTGACAGTTGTGGCTGGAAATGGCTTCTCACCTTGACATTATACTAACCGTTCAGTCCTCCCCTATTCTGGAGACACTACAAATGGGCTACTAACTGATTTTATAGCAGGGTAACACACAGTTTGTCCTTTACCAAATAATTCATTATGGGCTTGTACAAACATGATAGTCTCTTTCTTCCAATGCCCGTTTTTCCCGTCTTTTTTGCTCATGTCCTTTCTTCTGTAACCAAAGGTAGACCTCTAATGCTTCTCGATAGCATAGTCCATCATACAAATGTTCCTTTGCCAAGTTGTCTTCGAAGGGATTCCGTCTGCAGAAAAAGTCAAACTTGCACCCGCCGAAACCAACAGGATAATTCTCACAGGTGTCGGTTATCTAAGTCTACCTGCCGATCGGCCTGATGCAGGATCCCATTGCAATGGTCAATCTTGGTGACGTTCCAAATTCCAAAGGCATCCGGGCCATTGCACTGAACCCCATCTCCTTTGCAGAGGTGAAAGATTCTGCTTAGTTGTCCCAGGACACGTTGTCGAATTTTTCCTTAATTTCCTTCCAGCTGTTGTAGCATCAGGATGCATAGCAGGATGAATCGCCTTATTTTCATTTATCTGGAATATGCAAAGGCTCACAAAAAGCTAATTTATTATTTAATTAGCTTAAACAACTATTCACTCAATTGACACGTCCTTCTGTCAGTCAGTCCAGTAATCAGTCGCATATACCATATAGCAAAATAAGGATTCAAACACTAAACTTATTACGATACAAAACTAAACTTATAAAGATACAGCCGCCAAGCAAAGCAGAAATGTAAAAACTAAAAAAGCTCTAAATTAAAAATACAATGACTCTTCTCCCCCCTATTGTTTGGGCTCCCCAATCAATTTGCAGTGGTTCAGGTGAACCCATGCAGCGCGACCCTCAATTTTGGCAGCGGTCAGCGTGGTGAGGAGAACCTGCATCAATATTAGATAGAACTTTGAGTGCTGGCGCCTCACCCTCACCATATGCAACCCTGACCTGTAAATGAGAAGTTTGCAAAGCACAGGTTAAAGTTAATACATAAGATTTCCGCAGGCGTTATTCAAGCTGTACCAGATGGAGAGGTCCGTATTCTTATTCTGCCCCCCTTCTATAGTTCTTCATACTATCATATACACTGTTTCTGAAAATTTCGGCAAACAATCAAATCAATCCACGTCGAAATCTCAGCTGGATTGTTACATTATACTGTTTGTATCTTAGAAACAGGTAAAATACAACAGATTAAAATAAACCCAACAAACGTTCACTTTTTCTGTCAAACAGGGGTGATCAAAGGTGTTATATTCCAGAAATATCCAGTGGTTTTAGCAAAATACCCCTTTGACTCATGTCTGCCAACTCCCTTTTTTTTCCCGGGCCCCATTGATTTCTCCAACCTTTCTCCAGCCATAATGTTTATCTAAACAAACCATAAAAGCGGGTCGTGTTTCAGCAATTAACTTATTTCCCCTTTTAAATTGAGAGGTTAATCTTACAGCCAAGGGTAGCTGTAAAAAAACTTCAACCCCTGCTTACATTTTCTTAAAGGGAAACACATCTACACTTATAACATGTGGCTTACAACAAACAAAAGACTTATCACATATATAAACTTCAGCATTCATTCAAAAATATAATGCTACCACACACATGAGAGGCGTTTACGATAACTATTCATTTACTAAAAACGTCAACAATTACAAGAACATACTTATAACACAGACATATTTCCAACTCAATGTAGTCCATTTGCAAGGTCTCAAAGGGACCTGCTGGTAAAGGGGTCTTACCTGGTTCACAGGGCAAGCCCTTACCTGGATTATGCTGCTGGCAAATTAGACATTGCTGGCTGATCTGCTGAGACAAGTCAGAAGTTTCAGATGCCACCAGGTCTCTAAAAGCATATCACTTACGGCCTTGGCACCAAAATGAGTTGCAAAGTGTACAAATTCAATAACCCACAACATAAGCTCGTCAGACGTGCAAGTCTGTCTGGCAGGCGTAACCCATAAGCTACTGACAGGATAGTACACACAACCCTGATCCTGCCACAGCTGTTTTTCATGTGCAGGAGCATCCTCCTGTATTTGAAGTACTTCTTGGATGGTTGGCATTCCTTTTTCCGAGGGAGACTTATTCCTAGTATAATTTTTATTCTGCATCATCATGTGGGGCACAACTATTTGGTGACTTCTAAAAAATTTTTAGGTGCCTCGTTGGCAAGACAATTTCCTATGTCTCTGGGGCTTTAACCAATAGTATGGGTTCTAACTTTGACAACAGCATGCTGACCAGAGATATCACTGGCCCTGAAGAGGTTAGAACCCCCCCCCCATTCTTACATAATTGTCCATATCATGAGCATAGTACTGTTGGAGTGGTTCATGATATCCGTGTAAATATTTGCCGTAAGTCCTTTGGCTGGGGTGCAGGCTCTCGTCAGCGCAAATAGTTCGGCTTGCTCACGTGTTCATTTTTTTGGGGGGTTTTTTTAACCTTTACCTGGGCTTCCCTGTCTCCAGTAGGTCAGTCTTTTCAAAAGGCTCTCACAGCTCTTGACATGCAGGCCGGTGAAGACTCTGATCAGTCCATATTATTTTAATAGCCATTGTGATGCTGGAAGGCAAACAGTTCATAACGATAGCACAAAACTATGGCGAGTCATTTCCATGCTGATACTGAGTGTCACCTGACTGGTTGCTGTAGATGGTTTTAAACCTTTTCAGAAAATCTTCTGCAGCCTCTCCTTCCTCTGGTTTCATATCCAAAACCTTTGATATATCGATTGGCTGCTGGAGAGTGAGGCCCACGGCTGTCAACATAAGCTGTAATCAATCATCATTGTTACCTGCCCCTGGGTGTGCTGCCTCTAGGGCTGCGTGGTTGTTATAGGGTAAATGAACCAAGAATCTGGTATACTCAATCGCTGTTAAGAAGGGTCTCGACCCGAAACGTCGCCTATCTCCTTCGCTCCTTAGATGCTGCTGCACCCGCTGAGTTTCTCCAGCTTTTTGTGTAACCCCCGCTGTTAAGACTTGCTGAACTAGTACCCATAAATCTCAGGAATCGGCGAGATATATGGATATCGTTGTTCTTAAAATTCAATGAAAGCTTGTGGATTCCGTTTCTGATTAGGCACTCTCAACAACATTGCCATTATCTCATTTGGTTTCCGCGGCAGCCCCACATTATTCATGACTGTTTCACCGTTGTCTTGTTGGTTGGGTGGAGGAGGTATTGGGGCTCTGGGGTTCGGGACCGTTCTGCCAGGATATTGGCGCCTGGAGGATGCTTTCTTATTCCGTCTATTTCAGCACCTTCCCTGTTGTTTCTGGGGTTTGCTTTTCTCAGCCAAGTGCCCCCTTCTATACCCCCAACTGTGTGACCTCCTTTCCTCTAGTCCTTCTTGCGCCTGATCTCTAGACTAGGACCTGGGACGCCATTCTACGAAGTCTGTAAACTAGGGCTTCTCCTTGTCTTTTTTTGGTGTAGGTGGAGCTTGGCCCAGGGGCTGATAGGGAAATGGAGATGAGCTAGGAGCCAAATTCCAATCATTTTCCCATGCCTATCTTTCGTCTCCCTCTGCTAATTGAAGGCCAACCATTTAAACTGCACAGTCTTTTTTTTACCTTTTTCCTTCTCTTTCTCTTTCTCCTGTCTTTTCTTCCTTTGTGTGCACACTCCCGTCTCAATACCTCCACTTATTAAATTTATATTTAATTTAACTACATTTTCTTGCCAACTTGCCAAATAATCTCATTCCTCCTCACGCCACTTTCGCCATAATTCAATCAATTTATTACTCATAACCACTTATTCCATATAATTTATTACTCATAACCACTTATTCCATATAATTTATTACTCATAACCACTTATTCCATACACAGTATTAATATTCATACTTTATTCTTACAACAGAGTGTCAAAATAGATAGACAAACGAGTAGAAACAGATAGCGAAAGAGATGAAGAGCAGAGATAAAAAGCTAAGAAGATTGGGAGAAAAAGAGAAAGTAGAGAGAAAAGAAATTAGGAGAGATACCTATTTCGTATTTTTACCCATCCATCACCATTCTGAACCATTTAATTTCTCTATTTTTATTTTTATATATCTTTATTTATACGAGGTACCGTAAGTTCGACCTCATTTATTCGAGGTACAGAAAGGATGGGTTGCACTTGAACCCGAGGGGGACCAATATCCTGGCGGGGAAATTTGCAAAGGCCACTGGGGAGACTTTAAACCAGAATGGTTGGGGCGAGGGATGCAAATAGCAAAAGCTAGTAGACAGAATGGGAGGCAGGAAGCAGAAAAAGGAAGCACTCGGACACAAGAGGAGAAAGAAAAAAAAGGAAATAAACAGAGAATAAGAGATGGGGGGTTTCTTAAATGTGCATATTTTAATGCTAGGAGCATTGTAAGAAAGGTGGATGAGCTTAGAGTCTGGATAGACACCTGGAAGTATGATGTTGTGGCGATCAGTGAAACATGGTTGCAGGAGGGCTGTGATTGGAAACTAAATATTCCAGGATTTCGTTGCTTCAGGTGTGATAGAATTGGAGGGGCAAGAGGTGGAGGTGTTGCATTGCTAGTCAGGGAAGATATTACAGCAGTGCTTTGGCAGGATAGATTGGAGGGCTCATCTAGGGAGGCTATTTGGGTGGAACTGAGAAGTGGGAAAGGTGTAGCAACACTTATAGGGGTATATTATAGACCGCCAAATGGGGAACGAGAATTGGAAGAGCAAATATGTAAAGAGATAGCAGATATTAGTAGTAAGCACAAGGTAGTGATTGTGGGAGATTTCAACTTTCCACACATAGACTGGGAAACACATTCTGTAAATGGGCTGGATGGTTTGGAGTTTGTAAAATGTGTGCAGGATAGTTTTTTGCAGCAATACATAAAGGTGCCTACTAGAGGAGGGGCAGTGCTGGACCTCCTGTTAGGAAATGAGACGGGACAGGTGGCGGAGGAATGTGTTGGGGAGCACTTCGGGTCCAGCTAATACCATTAGCTTCAATATAATTATGGAGAAGGACAGAACTGGGCCTAGGGTTGAGATTTTTGATTGGAGAAAGGCTAACTTTAACGAGATGCGAGATGATTTAAAAGGAGTGAACTGGGACATTTTGTTTTATGGGAAAGATGTAGAGGAGAAATGGAGGACATTTAAAGGGGAAATTTTAAGAGTACAGAATCTTTATGTTCCTGTTCGGTTGAAAGGAACCAGTAAAAATTGGAAAGAGCCCTGGTTTTCAAGGGAAATTGGACATCTTGTTCGGAAAAAGAGGGAGATCTACAGTAATTATAGGAAGCATGAAGTAAATGAGGTGCTTGAGGAGTATAAGGAATGTAAAAAGAGTCTTAAGAAAGAAATTAGAAAAGCTAAAAGAAGATATGAGGTTGCTTTGGCAAGTAAGGTGAAAGTAAATCCAAAGGGTTTCTACAGCTATATTAATAGCAAAAGGATAACAAGGGATAAAATTGGTCCATTGGAGAGACCGAGTGGACAGCTATCTGCAGAGCCAAAAGAGATGGGGGAGATATTGAACAATTTCTTTTCTTCGGTATTCACCAAGGAGAAGGATATTGAATTATGTGAGGTAAGGGAAACTAGTAGAGTAGCTATGGATACTATGAGTTTCAAAGTAAAAGAAGTACTGACACTTTTGAAAAATATAGAAGTGGATAAGTCTCCAGGTCCTGACAGGATATTCCCTAGGACATTGAGGGAAGTTAGTGTAGAAATAGCCGGGGCTATGACAGAAATATTTCAAATGTCATTAGAAATGGGAATAGTTCCCGAGGATTGGCGTACTGCGCATGTTGTTCCATTGTTTAAAAAGGGTTCTAAAAGTAAACCTAGCAATTATAGACCGGTTAGTTTGACTTCAGTGGTGGGCAAATTAATGGAAAAGATACTTAGAGATAATATATATAAGTATCTGGATAAAGAGGGTCTAATTAGGAACAGTCAACATGGATTTATGCCTGGAAGGTCATGTTTGACTAATCTTCTTGAATTTTTTGAAGAGGTTACTAGGGAAATTGACGAGGGTAAAGCAGTGGATGTTGTCTATATGGACTTCAGTAAGGCCTTTGACAAGGTTCCTCATGGAAGGTTGGTTAAGAAGGTTCAACTGTTGGGTATAAATGCAGGAATAGCAAGATGGATTCAACAGTGGCTGAATGGGAGAAGCCAGAGGGTAATGGTGGATGGCTGTTTGTCGGGTTGGAGGCAGGTGACTAGTGGTGTGCCTCAGGGATCTGTGTTGGGTCCTTTGTTGTTTGTCATGTACATCAATGATCTGGATGAAGGGGTGGTAAATTGGATTAGTAAGTATGCAGATGATACCAAGATAGGGGGTGTTGTGGATAATGAAGAGGATTTCTAAAGTCTACAGAGTGATTTAGGCCAGTTGGAAAAATGGGCTGAAAGATGGCAGATGGAGTTTAATGCTGATAAATGTGAGGTGCTACACCTTGGCAGGACAAATCAAAATAGGACGTACATGGTAAACGGTAGGGAATTGAAGAATACAGTTGAACAGAGGGATCTGGGAATAACCGTGCATAGTTCCTTGAAGGTGGAATCTCATATAGATAGGGTGGTAAAGAAAGCTTTTGGTATGCTAGCCTTTATAAATCAGAGCATTGAGTATAGAAGCTGGGATGTAATGTTAAAATTGTACAAGGCATTGGTGAGACCAAATCTGGAGTATGGTGTACAATTTTGGTCGCCCAATTATAGGAAGGATGTCAACAAAATAGAGAGGGTACAGAGGAGATTTACTAGAATGTTGCCTGGGTTTCAACAGCTAAGTTACAAAGATAGGTTGAATAAGTTAGGTCTTTACTCTCTGGAGCGCAGAAGGTTAAGGGGGGACTTGATAGAGGTCTTTAAAATGATGAGAGGGATAGACAGAGTTGATGTGGACAAGCTTTTCCCTTTGAGAATAGGGAAGATTCAAACAAGAGGACATGACTTTAGAATTAAGGATCAGAGGTTTAGGGGTTACACGAGGGGGAACTTCTTTACTCAGAGAGTGGTAGCGGTGTGGAATGAGCTTCCAGTGGAAGTAGTGGCGGCAGGTTCGTTGGTATCATTTAAAAATAAATTGGATAGGCATATGGATGAGAAGGGTATGGAGGGTTATGGTATGAGTGCAGGCAGGTGGGACTAAGGGAAAAAAGTTGTTCGGCACGGACTTGAAGGGCCGAGATAGCCTGTTTCCATGCTGTAATTGTTATATGGTTATTGTTATATGGTTAAGTTACATCCGTGTACATTGCTTATATTGTATTACTGTCATTGTACCCCTTAATTTTTTAAGGAGAGTAAAGAGAGAGAAATAACAGCAAAGAAAGTAGAAAAGTAAAAAAGAGTTGTGAAAGTGCAAAAGCGTATCAGAGGGAAAGGAAACCCTTGAAGAGTTAGAGACCGGAGATTAAGAGATAGACCCTGGAGAAGAAAAAAAAAGAAAAAGGGAAATAAAGAGAAGGAAAGAAGAAAAGCCAGTTACTTTATTATAAACATCTCAGAAAAGGAATCTACCAACTCGACAGTTTTTCTTCCCCCTTTACCAAGATCCGACACCGGTACTTTTTTGAGGTATTCTTGCACCTTATCCTTGTAGTAGATTTATAAATGCAGACCACGTCTTATAGAAACAGTCTGATTTTCCTGCTAGTCGGAGTCTCATATCTTCCAAGTGTAGTGTTTCGAACATAGTTGAAATCCACATATTAACTGTTGGTATAGGAGTATTTTTCCAGAATTTTAAGATGAACTTTTTCCAGTTATTAAGCCATATTCAAATAGAGTCTTTTGAAACACATTTAATTCAGGGCAATCTTACGATGTTCCGACGATAATCCAGTCTGTTTTTGGCGTCAGTTTTATTTTAAATATTTTTGTGAAAATTTCAAAAATTTCAGTCCAAAATGTTTGAATTTTTTTACAAAAGACAAATGAGTGTGTTATATTAGCTTCTCGACATTGACATTTATCACACATAGGTGAGATGTTGGGAAAAAGTTTACTTATTTTAGTTTTTGTATAGTATAATCTGTGTAAGATTTTAAATTGTATTAAGGTGTGTCTTACATTAATTGAACATTTATGCACATTTAATAAATATTCTTCCCACCTTTCTTTGGGAATTTTTATACTTCATTATTTTTTCCCAGTCTCTCCTGATGCCATCTGTTGTTGGTATTTCTGCATTTAGAATAATAGTATAATATATATATATATATATATATATATTAATATATATATTATACTATTATTGGGAAAACTATTATCATTTAAACAAATACAACTAAAATACAATTTGGGAAACAATCAGTATTTTAAATATTTCCATATATATATGATATTAGATTTGCTGATTCTGCCTTTGTATTCATTACTTCTTCCAGTAAGTCTGGAGGCATACTGTGATAGTCTTGTCCGTATTTTTTTCAGTTAGTCACAGATTTGGAAATATTTAAAATACTGATTGTTTCCCAAATTGTATTTTAGTTGTATTTGTTTAAATGATAATAGTTTTCCCAATTCATACACATCTCCGAAGATTTTAATTCCAACTCTTTCCCATTGTATAAATGCTTTATCTATAGTTGAAGGTTTAAATGAGGGTTTTTTACCGATAGGAGATAAGAGAGATACATTTCTTCATTTTAAATTGTGTTTTATTTGTTTCCAAATTCTAATTGTACTGTGTATAATTGGATTATTGTTGTAATTTATATTATTCATCGAAATTTGAGAGAGAAGGATTGCTCCAATATTATAAGGAGAGCAATCCTCTCTCTCCATAACCGTCCAATCTGGTTGCTGGGGAGTTATCCAGCAATTGGATCATGTTTCTGATATTTACAGACCAGTAGTAATACATAAAGTTGGGGAGTCCTAATCCCCCTACTATTTTGGGTTTATTCAGATGAGCTCTTTGTATTCTGTGGGATTTATAACCCGACATAAACTTTGTGATATCCGAGTCCAGTTTAAAAAAAACTTTTTGGGTAAGTATATTGGAATAGATTGGAACAGGTATAAAATTTGTGGTAGAAAAATATTTTTTATGGCATTTATTCGGCCTATTAAGGACATCGGAAGCATTTTCCAAAATGTAATCAAGTTATATAGTTTCATAAGTAGAGGATTATAATTTTCCTCAAACATGTCTTTATATCTTCTAGTAATTTCGATGCCCAAATTTTTCCGTTGCTATTTTGAAAGGAAACTGTAAAAGATGCGTAGAGTCTTTCGGTTTTATTGACATGATTTCACTTTTATTCCAATTTATCTATATCCTGAGAATGATCCGAAGTCCTCTATTAATTTTAAAATATTTGATATAGTAATATGAGGTTTTGTGATGTACAATAGTATATCGTCAGCGTATAATGATATTTTATTGTTGGCATATATTTTGTATTATATCCATGGATATTCGGATGAGTTCTAATTATTTCCGCTAGGGGTTCAATTATGAGAGCAAATAGCAACAGTGATAGTGAACATCCTTGTCTATTACCCCTTGACAATTGAAATTTTGTAGATAAATTATTGTTAGTTAATATTCTGCCCGTTGGATTTGCAATCCTCCAGACATCCGTTATGTTTGTGTTTTTTATATATGTGTTTAGAATTTCGCTAGTTTTGGATTTCGTAATACCTCTGTTTTTAATTGGATTTATCTAAGTAAGTGTCTAAAACACAGTTAAAGGCTCCGCCGATTATGACATTTTGTTAGTTATATTCTGCAATTATATTCTAGATTTTATTGAAAAAGTACGGGTTGTCAAAGTTGGGCGCATATATGTTTACCAAGGTAATTGGGGCAGCATGGATCTCCCGGGTAACTATCAAATATCTCCTGTCCTTATCGGTTAAGGTAGTTTTGGGTTTATATGGAATGCCTTTGTGAATAATAATAGACGTTCCTCTAGATTTCGATGAGTATGATGAGTGAAAAGATTCTCCTATCCAGTTCACCCTCAATCTAGCTTGGTCTTGAAGTTTAAGATGGGTCTCTTGTAAGAAAGCAATATCTGTGTTGTATGCTTTCAGCTGAGCTAGAATCGTACCCCTTTTAATGCGTTCTTTAACACCCCTAACGTTCCAACTACAAAATGAGATTCCTCCCAGTTTACTTGGTTATCGTCTTGCATTTTGAATAGATTTAATACCTGTGTGTCTTGCGGTGCATTCGTAACTCAGGTCTTTAGATATAGGGGGATAATTTACCCTACAAAGTTCAGTTAGTAGATTTCCTTTGTGATTGTCCTTGAATAAAAAAAACACACATGTGACTAAATGTGAAAATGATTTAAAAAAAATAATACAAATGAGAATACAGTGTCCAAGCTTGTGGGCACTGTAACAAGTGACCCACCTGTAGGTGGGAAAAGGCATTTTATTGACTTCCATTGTCGATATAAAACAAACAAATAGCTCTGCTCCCTCGATTAATCATAACATACTGGAACGGGACCGGTTTCAAAATCAGATGTATAGTACCCATTTACATTATATATATATATATATATATATATCCATTTCCTCAATATTTACGGATATAACTATCATTTTTTTCTACTAGGCGTTAAGCGTATATTTTAACCACAGAAATCATCAACTGTTGGATGAAGGGGTTAACCTATTTCTGGCTCCTGGAACTGAGCCAGGAGCCCGCCTCTGCCCCTCACGCCCCGATTATTAATCTACTTGAGAATTATTAGGTTAAATTAAAATGTTAATTTGAAAATCCCCATTTCTGCATTTCTGATTAGCATTCATTACTATTTCTATGTTAATATTCTATGTTAATATTGTTAAGGATGTTAATTCTATACCATTTAGGTTATTCATTAGATCTCATATACAACAGTAATAGTAAGATTAAATGAGAACTTACCTGTTTGAAGTTTGATCTTTATTTTATGAGGAGTTACGATGAGGGATTACGTGAAGAAGCCCCGCCAGGCACATGCTCGGCATACTTCAAAGCAGCGGCATGAAAAACACAGAACCAATAGCCGGAGTAAGACAGTAAGGCTCACATAGACTAGAACTACCAGATGATAATTTATATTATGAGGGTTGGGAGCGAAGGGCATGTAATCCCTCATCGTAACTTCTCATAAAATAAAGATCAAACTTCGAACAGGTAAGTTCTCGTTTAATCTTACTATTTTACTTTGGAGTCACGTGAGTGACTACCATATACATTGGTTTGCAAAAGTTTTCATACCCCTTGAACCGTTCCACATTTTGTCACGTTACAACCACAAACGTAAATGTATTTTATTGGGATTTTATGTGACAGACCAACACAAAGTGGTGCATAATTGTGAAGTGGAAGGAAAATGATACATGGTTTCCAAATTTTATTACAAATAAAAAACTGAAAAGTGTGGCCTGCAAAAGTATTCAGCCCCCCTGAGTCAATACTTTGTAGAACCACCTTTCGCTGCAATTACAGCGGCAAGTCTTTTGGGGTATGTCTCTACCAGCTTTGCACATCTAGAGACTGAAATGTTTGCCCATTCTTCTTTGCAAAATAGCTCAAGCTCAGTCAGATTGGATGAAGAGCGTCTGTGAACAGCAATTTAAAGTCTTGCCAGAGATTCTCAATTGGATTTAGGTCTGGACTTTGACTGGGCCATTCTAACACATGAATATGCTTTTATCTAAACCATTCCATTGTAGCTCTGGCTGTATGTTTAAGGTCGTTGTCCTGCTGGAAGGTGAACCTCCGCCCCAGTCTCAAGTCTTTTGCAGACTCTAACAAGTTTTCTTCCAAGATTGCCCTGTATTTGGCTCCATCCATCTTCCCATCAACTCTGACCAGCTTCCTTGTCCCTGCTGAAGAAAAGCATCCCCACAGCATGATGCTGCCACCACCATATTTCACAGTGGGGATGGTGTGTTCAGGGTGATGTGCAGTGTTAGTTTTCCGCCACACATAGCGTTTTGCATTTAGGCCAAAAACTTCAATTTTGGTCTCATCAGACCAGAGCACCTTCCTCCACATGTTTGCTGTGTCCCCCACATGGCTTGTGGCAAACTGCAAACAGGACTTCTTATGGCTTTGTTTCACCAATGGCTTTCTTCTTGCCACTCTTCCATAAAGGCCCGATTTGTGGAGTGCACGACTAATAGTTGTCCCGTGGACAGATTCTCCCACCTGAGCTGTGGATCTCTGCAGCTCCTCCAGAGTTACCATGGGCCTCTTGGTTGCTTCTCTGATCAATGCTCTCCTTGCCCGGCCTGTCAGTTTAGGTGGACAGCCATGTCTTGGTAGGTTTGCAGTTGTGCCATACTCTTTCCATTTTCGGATGATGGATTGAACAGTGCTCCGTGAGATGTTCAAAGCTTGGGATATTTGTTTATAACCTAACCCTGATTTAAACTTCTCCACAACTTTATCCCTGACCTGTCTGGTGTGTTCCTTGGGCTTCATGATGCAGTTTGTTCACTAATGTTCTCTAACAAACCTCTGAGGCCTTCACAGAACAGCTGTGAATCTTATACTGAGATTAGATTACACACAAGTGGACTCTATTTACTAATTAGGTGACTTTTGAAGGCAATTGGTTGCACTGGATTTTATTTAGGGGTATCAGAGTAAAGGGGGCTGAATACTTTTGCATGCCATACTTTTCAGTTTTTTATTTGTAAAAAAATTTGAAAACCATGTATCATTTTCCTTCCACTTCACAATTAAGCGTCACTTTGTGTTGGTCTATCACATACAATCCCAAGAAAATACATTTACGTTTGTGGTTGTAACGTGACAAAACGTGGAAAAGTTCAAGAGGTATGAATACTTTTGCAAGCCACTGTAACCATATAACCATATAACAAATACAGCACGGAAACAGGCCTTCTCAGCCCTTCCAGTCCGTGCCGACCATTTATTTTCCCCTAGTCCCATATACCTGCACTCAGACCATACCCCTCCTTTCCCTTCCCGTCCATATACCTATCCACTTTACTTTTAAATGTTAAAATCGATCCTGCCTCCGCCACTTCTGCAGGAAGATCATTCCACACAGCCACCACTCTCTGAGTAAAGAAGTTCCCCCTCATGTTACCCCTAAACCTCTGTCCCTTAATTCTCATGTCATGCCCTCTTGTTTGAATCTTCCCTACCCTCAATGGGAAAAGCTTATCCACGTCAACTCTGTCCATCCCTTTCATCATTTTAAAGACCTCAATCAAGTCCCCCCCCTTAACCTTCTGCGCTCCAAAGAATAAAGACCCAACTTGTTCAACCTTTCTCTGTAACTTAGTTGCTGGAACCCAGGCAACATTCTAGTAAATCTCCTCTGCACTCTCTCTATTTTGTTGAAGATTACGTGAAGATTTTAAAGCTCTGTGTTTTTTATGTCATAGATTCATTCCATACGACACTCTGTTTAGTCAATACAGTACTGAGTAAATAATATATATTTAAAACATTGTTTCAATTTATGTAATGTCTTTTAATCATAAAAAGAACAATTTTTAATAACCCCTCTATCCCAGGGGAATATTTTACAACAAAAGTGATAATGATACCAAATGATAACATAAATCGATAATATAAATCGATAATATAAAACAAAGCAAGCATTTATAGAGAACCCAACACTGCGTGTCCAAATCCTCGCACCGTGACAACAGATTTATCGTAGAACTTTGAAAAAGTTTCTTCTTTACACCACCCTGCGGCCTCTAAAATTTGATCGAGCGGTACGTCCTGTACCTTCGCCGCGGACGCAGCTGCAGCCCTAGTGGAGTGAGATTTAAACACATCAGTGTCTACTCCTGCTAAATCCAAAACATGTTTTAACCATCTAGAAATGGTTTGAACTGAAACATTTGTATGCGGTTTTTTGTGCGCTATCAGTAACGCTGTCTCAGCATCTTGGAGACTCTTGGTTACTTCAATATATTGAGTTAAATGCTTAACTATACACAATGGTTGATCGACAGGGTAAGCTTTAAACATTACCTTGGTTCCAGTTTTTCCTGGTCTGCTTTGTTTGATCAGATCATAAACATAAAACACAATGTTATCTGAAGCCACATGCATGCAATCGAAACATAACATTTGCAAAGTTTATACTCTTTGAGCTGACACTAATGCAATTAACATTACTACCTTGAATGTTAACCTCTGTAAGGCATTGACGTAATTGGAGCCCATTGCCTAAGCAAAGTAAGAACAATGCTAACATCCCAAATTTCTGTATATCTGGGCTTGGGAGGATTTTTATTAAAAATTCCTTTCATAAACCGGGATATTAATGGGTGAGACCCGATTAAATCTCGATCAGAAATTTGTCCTAAATAGAACGACAAAGTACTACGAGCACTATTAATGGCACTATAACTTAAGTGCTCATCAAAATGTAACCCAGCAAGGAACTCCAATACATTTGATATGTCCGCAGTATGATAAGATATCTTTGACTGTCTACAGAAGACTTCCCATTTCTTTATATGTGACATATATTGTTTTTTAGTGCTATTTCTCCAAGCTGCAGCTATAACATCCATGGTCCTATCAGACAGTCCAAGCCCTTGCAATGGTCTGGTCAGAACCTGCAGATTAACAAATTCATATTATCATGCAATGGATGAATTTCTTTTGTTACTGGTTGTATCAACAAATCATTGCAACTAGGAATCGTCAAACATGGTTCAGCAATCATTTTAAGCATCAATGGGAACCATGACTGTGTAGGCCAATTTGGCCCCACCAAAATGCCCTTGGCAGCATTTTGCGCTATTTTCTTGAGACATTGCCCAATCAGACAGAATGGGGGAAAAGCATTAAAGAACATATTCCCCCAATGTAGCGAGAAAACATCCACCGCTACTGCTCCTGGATCGTGTTCCCAAGACACGTATTTGGGCAATTGGTGATTTAATCTGGATGCAAACAGATCAATGTCCGGTAATCCAAACCAAATGACAATATTTTTGAAAACTTGTGGATTTAACATCCATTCTGTACTGTCTTTAAATTGTTGTGATCTTTTGTCTGCCACAATATTGTCTCTCCCAGGGAGATAAATAGCTGAAAACCAAATATTCTTACCAATACACCAATGCCACATCTGGTTTACCAGATGATCACATGATAATGATCTTACTCCACCCATGTGATTGATATATGCCACAGCTGTGGTATTGTCTACTTGTAGTTGGACAAACAAATCCTTCATAGTAGAACAATAAGCTTTTAATCCACAAAATGCTCCCAGTAACTCCAAATAATTTATACCATATGTTCGGAGAAACAAATCCTCTTGGACAGTCCATCTGCCCCCACAGCTGGTATTATTATCCGTAGCCCCCCATCCAAGAGCACTTGCATCAGTTTGCAAAATCACCGTTGGCTGCTGAACTAATATGTTTTTAACAGCTTGTGGAACATTCTCAATCCACCAATGTAATTCTGATAAAGCTTCCTTTGGCAATTGCATGGGCCTATCAAAATGGCCTGCTCGCTGTATAAGCACTTGTGTTTTTGCCCTTTGGAGATTTTGGTAATGCAGTGGACCAAATTCTACTGCAGGAAATGCAGCTACTAACTTACCAATAACCTTAGCAACTTCTCGGATGGAGGGATAAGGTTTGTCAATAAGGCACTGACATACATTTGTAATATCAACAATCTTGTCTATTGGTAAAGTTACTAACATGGTAACTTAATTAATCACAAACCCCAAATATTCAATACTTTGGTATGGCTGTAACTTAGATTTTGTTGGATGAATCAGGAACCCTAGCCTTTCAAACAGACTTGTAGTTGCTGAAACTGATTTTTCAGCTGACTCCTGATTAGCATTGACAATTAAAATGTCATCTAGATAAGCCATAACACTGTGTTTTTGTGCCCTTAGCAGTGCAAGTGCTGCTTTCAACAATTTTGTGAACAACCTAGGAGCTGAGCTTAATCCATTAGGTAATGCTTTGTATTACCACAGCTGTCCCATCCAATTAAATTTCAAATACCTGCGAAAGTGACGATTAATTGGTACTGAATAATATGCATCCTTCAAATCTATTGTAGCCATGTAACAATCTGTTGATACCAGCTGTGTTGCAGTGTTGAAGGTATCCATTTTAAAATGTTTATACTGGACAAATGTATTAAAATGCGTGAGGTCTAGAATGATTCTACAACCCCCATCTTTCTTAGGTCTGGGGAAAATATTTGATACAAATTGTTGTGGATCCTCAACTGATTTCTCAATAACTTCTTTTTAAAACAAATTCTTAACCTCTTCATTAATTTGAATTTTTTCAAATGCAGAAAACACCAAAATACGATTAGGCTTATTCTGTCCTGGTGGATCAATACCTTCTACAAATTCAATGGTTGATACTAAGACAGTACCTAATATAACACGGTCAGATGTCATACAGTCCCATTCATCATAAAACATTTGTAATCTACCACCAATCTGAAGTTCATCCAAAGATTCTTCTGTAATAGGATAACGTTTTTGTACCTCTCCGACCGCACGTGGTGGTCTCCTTCTCCCAACATATGGGTGAATATTCGGCGGAGCTGGATGGTAATACTTCCTTACCATACTCCTGCCTCGGCTTGTTCCAGCTCCAAAATCAAATCCCCTTCTCATTTGACCGGCCCTTCTTTGGCCAAAAATGAAGGGTTTCATGAGGCTAATAGTCTTTGCCTCTTATAACCATATAACAATTACAGCACGGAAACAGGCCTTCTCGGCCCTTCCAGTCCGTGCCGACCATTTATTTTCCCCTAGTCCCATCTACCTGCACTCAGACCATACCCCTCCATTCCCTTCCCGTCCATATACCTATCCACTTTACTTTTAAATGTTAAAATCGATCCTGCCTCCACCACTTCTGCAGGTAGATCAGTCCACACAGCCACCACTCTCTGAGTAAAGAAGTTCCCCCTCATGTTCCCCCTAAACTTCTGTCCCTTAATTCTCATGTCATGCCCTCTTGTTTGAATCTTTCCTACCCTGAATGGGAAAAGCTTATCCACGTCAACTCTGTCTATCCCTTTCATCATTTTAAAGACCTCAATCAAGTCCCCCCTTAACCTTCTGCGCTCCAAAGAATAAAGACCTAACTTCTTCAACCTTTCTCTGTAACTTAGTTGCTGGAACCCAGGCAACATTCTAGTAAATCTCCTCTGTACTCTCTCTATTTTGTTGACATCCTTCTTATAATTAGGCGACCAAAATTGTACACCATACTCCAGAAATGGTCTTACCAATGCCTTGTACAATTTTAACATTGCTTCCCTACTCCTATATTCAATGCTCTGATTTATAAAGGCCAGCACACCAAAAGCTTTCTTTACCACCCTATCTACATGCAATTCCACCTTCAGGGAACTATGCACAGTTATTCCTAGATCCCTCTGTTCGACAGCATTCCTCAATTCCCTACCATTTACCATGTACATCCTATTTTGATTTGTCCTGCCAAGATGTAGCACCTCACACTTATCAGCATTAAACTCCATCTGCCATCTTTCAGCCCACTCTTCCAAATGGCCCAAATCTCTCTGTAGACTTTGAAAATCTACTTCATTATCCACAGCACCCCCTATCTTAGTATCATCTGCATACTTACTTATCCAATTTTCCACCCCATCATCTAGATCATTGATGTACATGACAAACAACAGTGGACCCAACACAGATCCCTGAGGCACCCCACTGGTCACCGGCTTCCAACCTGACAAACAGCCATCCACCATTACTCTCTGGCATCTCCCATTCAGCCACTGTTGAATCCATCTTGCTACTCCGCCATTAACACCCAAAGATTGAACTTTCTTAACCAAACTTCCTTGAGGAACCTTGTCAAAGGCCTTACTGAAATCCATATAGACAACATCCACTGCTTTACCCTCATCAATTCCCCTAGTAACCTCTTCAAAAAATTCAAGGTTTGTCAAACATGACCTTCCAGGCACAAATCCATGTTGACTGTTCTTGATCAGACCCTGTTTATCCAGATGCTTATATATATTGTCTCTAAGTATCCTTTCCATTAATTTGCCCACCACTGACGTCAAACTAACAGGTCTATAATTTCTAGGTTTATTCTTTGAACCCTTTTTAAACGATGGAACAACATGCGCAGTACGCCAATCCTCCGGCACTATTCCCGTTTCTAATGACATTTGAAATATTTCTGTCATAGCCCCTGCTATTTCTACACTAACTTCCCTCAATGTCCTAGGGAATATCCTGTCAGGACCTGGAGACTTATCCACTTTTATATTTTTCAAAAGTGTCAGTACTTCCACTTCTTTGAATCTCATAGTATCCATAGCTACTCTACTGTTTTCCCTTACCTCACAGAGTTCAATATCCTTCTCCTTGGTGAATACCGAAGAAAATAAATTGTTCAATATCTCCCCCATCTCTTTTGGCTCTGCAGATAGCTGTCCATTCTCTAGTTAGTTAGGCTCTCTAATAGTCCAATTGTAACCCTTGTTATCCTTTTGCTATTAATATAGCTGTAGAAACCCTTTGGATTTACTTTCACCTTTCTTTCCAAAGCAACCTCATATCTTCTTTTAGCTTTTCTTATTTCTTTCCTAAGATTCTTTTTACATTCTTTATACTCATCCAGCATCTCATTTAGTCCATGCTATAATTATTGTAGATATCTATCTTTTTTCGAACACAGTGTCCAATTTCCCTTGAAAAGCATGGCTCTTTCCGATTTTTACTATTTCCTTTCAACCGAGCCATCCTGAGATTTGTGTTTGAATCAAGGAACTCGGTGTGCTGCTTCAATTTTTGGTAGGTTAGGGAGCTTAAGAGTTTCTTTAATTAATCCTGCAGCAAACTCGCAAATGATATCTCTCTCGGCTCCCTCTGCTACACCAATTAATCTTAGGTTTTGACGTCTCGAACAAGCCTCGAGATCCAGACATTTGTCTGAAACTTTAGCCAGCTGAGTCGCCATCCGTCGTGTAGCAAGGTCTTGTTCTGACCTCACCTTCTTCATCTCTTCCACCATTCTTGCCATCTCATCCTCCATCTCGTGCATTGTTAACATACAGGTTGATAGAGTGTCCAGCACATCGCCAAACCTTTTCGTGGTGTCTTCTTCACCCTTATCAATTCTTTCCGATAGTTCATCTCTCACATCATCAATTTGTTTATTAATAGTGCCAATCGAATCCTTCCCGTCAGCTTTTCTATCTTTTCCATCATCACTCCCATCATCTGTTCCATCTTTTTTCCATCCACCTTTACATCTTTCAGTTCACTTACCAAAAGCTTTAATTCTTCAAATTCTTTGTCCTTGGCCAAATCTGTTTTAGATCTTGTAGTCATATTGAAAAGCACATTTTCTTCAGAAGTCACTTCAAGCTTCGTCTGGCTTCCCTAGGAGTGTTTTGTAACTGTTCTCTGAGAGCTCTTACCAGGGGAAGAATTTTTCATTTAACGTGCTTTAAGCCTCCGTTAAATTCACAACGCTTACTGATGATGTCATCAGCGCGACGTCCAGAGGCTCCGGTAAGTTTTTTAATCGGTCCCGACCTGTAGACCCGGTTTTAACGTGAAAAATCTTGAATTTTAGGGAGTGGAGCTATGTGCAGCGTCTGTTAAGATAACATGGCACCACCGGAAGTCAATGAACCATTTAGTTTCTAAGGTTGTGCTATGTTGCACCATATGCTTGTAAAAAGTCGATAAAAGGAGACCAAGTCTTTAAGAATTTGTCTACTTGCCTAGTAGGAGGAATCTCATTTCTTCAAGATGTAGCATTTCCGACATATTTGAAATCCACATTTTGAACCTTAGCGTGGTTGCGTTTTTCCAGAATTTGAGTATAAGTTTTTTGGCTGTTATTAAACCATAATTAAGAAGAGCTTCTTGGAACGTAGTTAATTTACTTCCCTCTTTCATTGATCCAAAGATAATCAGTTCTGTATTGCGTTTCAATTTTGTGTTAAATAGTTTTGTAAAAGTTCCAAAGATTTCATTCCAAAATGCATGCAGTTTTGTACAAGAGACAAAGGAATGTGCTATAGTGACATTTTGAGTTAGACATTTATCACAAATGGGGGAAACAGTTGCCAATATTTTATTCAGTCTAGTTTTCGAATAATATAATCTATGTAAAATTTTAAATTGAATTAGGTAATGTCTTACATTAATTGAATATTTATGTACATATAATACATTTTTTTCCCATCTGTCGTTCAGAATTTTTATCCATACCTCTTGTTCCCAGTCCCTTCTAATTGCCTCTGTCGTTGGTGTTTCTATATTTAAAATTATATTATATAAATATGATATTAAATTGCTTGACTCTGCCTTCCTATTCATTCCTTCCTCTAATAAATCTGAGGTTAGAGTTTGATATCCTTGTATATATTTTTTCAAATAATCTTGAATTTGAAGATTTTTTAAATATTGGTTACTTTTCAAATTATATTTTAGTTGTATTTGTTGGAATGATAAAAGTTTTCCCATTTCATACATATCTCCAATCATTTTAATTCCTATTCTTTCCCAATGGATAAATGTTTTATCAATAATAGATGGTTTGAATGAGGGATTGTTAGCTATTGGAGAAAGAAGCGATAAATTGCTTAATTTTAACGTTCATTTTAATTTGTGTCCAAATTCGTATTATACTGTGAATAATTGGATTCTTCTTATATATTATATTGTTCAGTTTCATCAGGGAAAGAAGGATCGCTCCTCTATTATAAGGGGAAGAATCCTCTTTCTCCATTCTTCTCCAATCTACCTGTTGGGCAGAAATGTCCAACCAATAGATTATATTTCTAATATTCACTGCCCAATAGTAATACAGTAAGTTAGGGAGTGTCAGTCCCCCTGATTCTTTACATTTACACAAGTGTTTTCTTGAATTCTGTGTGATTTATAGTCCCATATGAAGTTTGTAATATCAGAATCTAGTTTTTTAAATAATTTTTTTGGTAAGTATATTGGTATTGATTGAAATAGGTACAGTATTTGTGGTAAGGATCATTTTTATCGCATTTATTCTGCCTATTAAGGACATCGGCAGTGTTTTCCAGAATTTAATCAACCCATTTAATTTCGTTAATAAAGGCATATAGTTTGCTTTGAGTAATGATTTATATTTCCTGGTAATTTGGATACCCAAATACTTGAATTTTTCTGTTGCAATTCTAAAAGGGAATGTCAACAGATGTGTCGGCTCTTGAGGTTTTATCGTCATAATTTCGCTTTTGTTCCAGTTTATTCTATATTGTGGCGTCAGCCACTTAAGCTCGAACCCTCGTCAGGAGAGGGCGGGCACACGACGTCATGGGCAGAGGGAGTGTCCTGGTACATAAGCTCTCTCACCACGAGACCCACCAGGAGTTTCTACCGGTAGCTGAGCCCGAGGGAACAACCTCGCTCAGCTACAACAACCCTACATATAGTTAGCGCACCCACTATATGTGTGACAACAGAATAAAGAACCACTTGCACCAACCTGATGTCTCTTCTTTATTCGCCACGTATGGTGCCGCTACATTGGTGACCCCCGACTGTCCGAATTTAAATTTGGACTCACCTGAAGACGCAGCCTCGGGAGACCTGATGTCTGCAGCCGGCTGCCCAGCCCTGCAGAACTACGCTGCCGCCAACCAGGCCCTGCAGTGAGGTATGTCGCCCCTTCCTCACCTGCTGCTGCTCACCGGAGCTGAGAAGCCACGGCTACCGCCGCTCTCCCGCTCCCGGCAACGGGGCAGGCCCCGCTTCCAGACGGCACACCGCTCCAGGCCTTGCGTGACGGCCGTCGAGCTCCTCTGCATGACATGCCAGGAGCCGACCACCGGAGCGGAGAGGTTCTAGCAGCCGCCGCTGCCCCACCAGCTGCTGCAGGAGCTGCGAGCATAGCAGCCTCCTGCCCACGGCAACCCCGACACACGCCCGACGGCCCTAGGAGCAGAGTGAGTACCTGCCACTCTCCCGCTCCCGACAATGGACTCTGGGCCTGGTACCGCAACTGACCGCGGACACCGTTCCAGGCCCTGCCCAGCACCGCTCCAGGCCTCACCGCGTCTCCAGGCCCCAGCACCGCTCCAGGCCTCACCGCGTCTCCAGGCCCCAGCACCGCTCCAGGCCCCAGCACCGCTCCAGGCCTCACCGCGTCTCCAGGCCCCAGCACCGCTCCAGGCCTCACCGCGTCTCCAGGCCCCAGCACCGCTCCAGGCCTCACCGGGTCTCCAGGCCCTGCACCGGACCCGGCACAGCAACAGGCCTCGCCACGGCTCCACGTCCGGCCCTGCACCACGCCTGGCCCCGCCGACCGCTGCACCTGAAAAAGTGGGCTTACCTGAGGCGGCCGCCGAAGCCGCCCTTCAGCTCCTCGCCGTCCTCCAGTCACCAGGTGATTCCTCTTCACCCGGCCGGCAAAATGGCCGTCGCGCCATCTTGAAACGGGCGGTTTCCGACTACAAACATGGCCGCCGCCGGCCGGAAGTGCACTACGAACTTACCTGGCCGCCGTCTACAGCGCCACCTTCTGGCCGGATGCCGTCCCTGCAGCTTCACTGCCAGCAACAGCGCCACCGTCAGTTCGGCTGCTGTCCCTGCAACCTCATCGTCATCCACAGCGCCACCTTCCGGCCGGATGCCGTCACTGCAGCCTCACCACTGTCCACAGCGCCACCTTCCAGCTGGATGTTGTGGCTGCACGATGAACAATGGACAATTTGAAATTTAGACACTGGACACTAATTGTTTTTTTTCACTGTTCATGTTTGTGTGCACTGCAATTGGTTTGTATATTGTATTTGGTTTACCCCCCATCGTTTTTGGGGGCCGTGTGTCACAGGACACTCTCCCTTAGCTGGTCAAGGAGATGCAACCGTGTCTCTTCAGTCTCGTCGCACCCCTCGGTACATCGGGATCTCACACGCAGAGCGTCAACTGCGCCCGTGTAGAGCACCGTCCCGACCCACGCCCGGGGTGTCCCAGACCTCTTCTGTCCGGCGGCTTCTACATCCGTCTCCTCGCACCCCTCGGTACATCGGGATCGCCCACGCAGAGCGTCAACTGCGCCCGTGGAGCCCTCCGTCCCGACCCACGCCCGGGGTATCCCAGACCTCTTCTGTCCGGCGGCTTCTGCATCGGTCTCCTCGCACCCCTCGGTACATCGGGATCGCCCACGCAGAGCGTCAACTGCGCCCGTGGAGCCCTCCGTCCCGACCCACGTCCGGGGTGTCCCAGACCTACATGCAGGAGCCTCCCTTGACCAAGCTATTCCTTCTTCCTGTTCTGGGGGGGGTCCTGTGGCGTCAGCCACTTAAGCTCGAACCCTCGTCAGGAGAGGGCGGGCACACGACGTCATGGGCAGAGGGAGTGTCCTGGTACATAAGCTCTCTCACCACGAGACCCACAAGGAGTTTCTACCGGTAGCTGAGCCCGAGGGAACAACCTCGCTCAGCTACAACAACCCTACATATAGTTAGCGCACCCACTATATGTGTGACAACAGAATAAAGAACCACTTGCACCAACCTGATGTCTCTTCTTTATTCGCCGCGTATGGTGCCGCTACAATATCCTGAAAAGCAACCAAATTCCTCTATTCAATTTAGTATATTTGGTATGATAATTTGCGAATTTGTAATATATAATAATATGTCATCTGCATATAATGAAATTGTATTATTTGAGTGTTTGGTATTATATCCATGAATATTCGGATGACTTCCTATACTTTCTGCTAAAGGCTCTATCAATAGTGCAAATAGCAGGGGCGATAATGTGCACCCATGATAATTGGAATTGCCCCATGATCTATTGCCCCATGATAATTGGAATTTCGGGGATAATATATTATTAGTCAGTATTCTAGCCATCGGCTTATCGTATAATGATTTTACCCATGAGATAAAATTATCTCCCTTATTAAATTTTTGCAATACCTTGAATAAATATTGCCATTCTACTTGATCAATAGCTTTTTCTGCATCCAGTGAAATAATTGCTAAGTCTTCTTCTTCCGTTTTATGTGAGTATATTACATTAAACAGCCGTCTCAAATTGTTAAATGAGTATGTCTTAGCTATAAACCCTGTTTGGTCCGGGTTTATTTGTTTGCTAACATATTTACTCAATCTTTTCACTAGGGTCTTTGCTAATATGTTTTGATCTGTATTTAGAAGTGCTATGGCACTTTATCCTTTTTACCAAATACAACTTCTGACAGTTATAGCCGCTCAAAAGCATGCTAAGCTATTCCCATTTAACTGCAGAAGGACCTCTTTGCTCCTATACTCAACTCTTTCTCCATTTTCTTTAGTGTCCTTTCCAAATAAAATGAAAACATCTTTTTGTGGACAACGCGATGATTGAATTATGTTCTTCAACCAGTTTAGTCCAGAGATCCAGCGCAGAAACAGGCCCTTCGGCCCACCGAGTCCGGGCCAACCAGCGATCGCCTGTTGACACGATAGTTTAGTTTAGAGTTTAACACAAAATCAGGCCCTTCGACCCACCGAGTCCGTGCCGATCAGCGATCCCCGTTCCCACGTTAGATTAATTTAGAGATTCAGCATGGAAACAGGCCCTTCGGCCCACCGAGTCCGTGCCTACCAGCGATCTCCGCACACTAACACTATCCTACACACACACACACACACACTGGGGGACAATTTACAATCTTTACCAGAAGCCCATTAACCTACAAACCCGCACGTCTATGGAGTGCGGGAGGAAACCGGAGCACCCAGAGAAAACCCATGCAAGTGACGGGGAGAGAACGTGCAAACTCCGTACAGACAGCGCTCGTGGTCGGGATTGAACCAGGGTCTCAGGCGCCATGAGGTGGCAACTCTACCACTGCACCACCGTGACGACCAGAGAGGGAGGGAGAGGTGAATACTTCTCTCCTTCCCTCCCTCCCTCCCTCTCTCCCTCTCCCCCCCTCTATCTCTCTCTCCCGCTCCCTCTCTCTCAATCTCCAAAACTTCCTCAAAACTTTCTCAAATAATTCTCAAAATGTTTTCAAAACTCTCCCAAACTTTCTCTCACACAATTCCCTCCTTCCCTCACCCCTCCATCCCCTTTTCTCTCCATCCCACCCTCAATGCACCAAAAAACAAGAAAAAACACCCCGGAACAAATATACGGCGTTTTGCACTCCACCCGGACACCTGAGACCCGCCGACCCGCTTTGCCAGCGCCGGTGCGTCGCCCAAAAGCGTCCCCCCTCCCGCCGGAAGCGCCTTTGTGGACAAGGGGAGCGCCACCCAACCGGAAGTGGTGCGGGAATGCAGCTGTGACGCAAAGATCCCAGAGCGCTGCAGGATCTTTGCTGTGAGGAGCAGGTAAGGGAGGACGCACTGCCATGCAGCGGGAGAGGCAGCAATGCAGCCAGTGATGCATGCATACCCTTTAATGCAGCAGGGGGAGCATGCACAGGCGCTTGCATGTCGATACCCGCATTGTATAATTCGCCCAATATTCACACTTAATGTAGCCCTTCAGGCCGATTTCTGTCTCATTTCCAAACCATTTGCCCCAAACTCACCAAGCCGACCTTGCGGGACAACGGCGTGGATGTGTGGAGTCTGGAACGCCTGAAATAAATAAGCCCTTCGGCCCATTCCCCCCTGCCAGCCCGCAGTTGGCATTGTGTTAAAGAAGGAACTGCAGATGCTGGTGAATCGAGGGCACACAAAATGCTGGAGAAACTCAGCGGGTGCAGCAGCATCTATGGAGCGAGGGAGATAGGCGACGTTTTGGGCCGAAACCCTTCTTCAGACTGGAGGAGGAGGAGGAGCCAGAGGGCTGAGGGAGAGGTGGGGGGGAGGCAGTCTGGGTCAACAGAATTGAGAAAATTCAATGTTTAAGCCCAGAGGATGCAGACTCCCCAAGCGGAATATGAGGTGCTGTTCCTCCAACTTGCGGTGTTGATCACACTGGCCGTGGAGGAGGCCCAGAGCCGAGAGGTCGGATACGGAATGGGAGGGGGAGTTGAAGTGCTGAGCCACCGGGAGGTCGGGTTGGTTATTGCGGACCGAGCGGAGGTGTTCGGCGAAACGATCGCCCAGCCTCCGCTTGGTCTCACCGATATAGATCAGCTGGCATCTGGAGCAACGGATGCAGTAGATGAGGTTGGAGGAGGTGCAGGTGAACCTCTGTCGCACGTGGAACGACTGCTTGGGTCCCTGAAAGGAGTGGAGGGGGGAGGTAAAGGGACAAGTGTAGCATCTCTTGCGGTTGCAAGGGAAAGTGCCCGGGGAAGGAGTGGAGCGGGAGGGAAGGGAAGAATTGACAAGGGAGTTGCAGAGGGAGCGGTCTTTGCAGAAGGCAGACAGGGGGGGGAGATGGGAAGATGTGGCGAGTGGAGGGGTCACAGAAACATAGAAATTAGGTGCAGGAGTAGGCCATTCGGCCCTTCGAGCCTGCACCGCCATTCAATATGATCATGGCTGATCATCCAACTCAGTATCCCGTACCTGCCTTCTCTCCATACCCTCTGATCCCCTTAGCCACAAGGGCCACATCTAACTCCCTCTTAAATATAGCCAATGAACTGGCCTCAACTACCCTCTGTGGCAGAGAGTTCCAGAGACCCACCACTCTCTGTGTGAAAAAAGTCCTTCTCATCTCGGTCCTAAAGGATTTCCCCCTTATCCTTAAGCTGTGACCCCTTGTCCTGGACCTCCCCAACATCGGGAACAATCTTCCTGCATCTAGCCTGTCCAACCCCTTAAGAATTTTGTAAGTTTCTATAAGATCCCCTCTCAATCTCCTAAATTCTAGAGAGTATAAACCGAGTCTATGCAGTCTTTGTTCATAAGACAGTCCTGACATCCCAGGAATTGTTGGAGGTGGCGTAACTGGCGGAGGACTATGTGTTGTATGTGCCGGCTGGTGGGGTGAAAGGTGAGGACCAAGGGGACTCTGCCCTCTCTCCCCAATCCCCCCACTCGCAACAAGGGCAATGTTGGGGGGTATGGAGGAGACCCTGGTAGTGGGGGATGGGATTCCCTGTTCTCTGAAGAATGAGGACATTTGTGATGCCCTGGTGTGGAACACCTCATCCTGGGAGCAGATGCGGCGTAGATGGAGGAATTCACCGGAGACAAAATCACCATCTCATATATATTTATTAAAACTTTAATAAATTAAAGTTTTGACAACTAATTGCATCAGTCGTATTAAAAATTAATAACATTAGCCAACTCCGAAACACGAAGCGCTGATCAATGGGATCCAGACATCACGGACAACTGGCCTCAGTTCCACGCTCACATCTGGCAGTGTTCTCTGTCGGAACTAGGTGCTACGGAGCATTTTTGAAAGTGGGAGGGCTGAGTGATCACTGATCACTGGCCTTGGGGATACCCAGTGAGGGAGTGGAGGAACTGAGTGGGGGGGAAGGGGGTATCCCCCCCCCCCCCCTCCCGCGGTAGGGACTTTTTTTAATTTGATGTATTAAAATCATGTTTTAGTGCATTGTAGAAGTATGATTTCAATGTTTTTTGTTTGAAGGATTTTTAAGGTAACTTTTTAAGGGGTCACTTTTTCCACACAAGGGTGGTGGGTGTATGGAACAAGCTGCCAGAGGAGATAGTTGAGGCGGGGACTATCCCAACATTTAAGAAACAGTTAGACTGACACATGGATTGGACATGTTTGGAGGTATGGACCAAAAGCAGGTAGTGTAGCTGGGACATGTTGGCGGGTGTGGGCAAGTTGCGCTGAAGGGCTTGTTTTCACACTCAAAATCAAGTGGTTGAGTTTTATTGCCATAAACCCAAGCATAGAAACATAGAAAATAGGTGCAGGAATAGGCCATTCAATATGATCATGGCTGTTCCTCTAAAATCAGTACCTCTTTCCTGTTTTCTCCCCATATCCCTTGATTTTGCTAGCCCCAAGAGCTAAATGTAACTCTTGAAAACATCCAGTGAATTGGCCTCCACTGCCTTCTGTGGCAGAGAATTCCACAGATTCACAACGCTCTGGGTGAAGGAAGTTTGTCCTCATCTCAGTCCTAACTGGCCTACCCTTTATTCTTAAACTGTGATCCCTGGTGCTGAACAAAGGACTCCCCTAACATCGGGAACATTTTTCCTGCAGTTACAGTAAGTGAAAATCTAGCTAGGCAAGCAGGGTGCTTTTTCCAACCACCCCCATTTGAAGGCCACTATCTTCCACTGTTTCCACCCAGTGCTTGGTACCTACTTCCAGCAGCCACTGGTTGTCTTCCAGGATGCACCGAGCCGTAGGCTGAAGGGCCTGTCCCTCTTAGGCGATCTTTTGGGCGACTACAAGATCGCCTAAGGGTGACTTTAAATTAGAACGGTTTGAAGGAGGGACTCAAATAGAGAAAGTTGGCAAACAGTGTGTGAGGCAGGAGGCAGAGAAGGGAAGCACTCAGACCCAACATGTAGAGGGGGAAAGAAGAAAAAAAGTAATAAACAGAGAATAACAGGTGGTGGGTTTCTTAAATGTGTGAGCAGAGAGAAAGAGGGGTATACAATGAGGGTAGAAGCAATTGGTAGCAAGGTGAAAAGTGGAAGTGGCAGGCAGACAAATCCAGGGCAAAAATCAAAGGGGCCACTTGTCAGCATATTTGTATAAGGAGTAAGAGTGTTGTAAAAACAAGCCCGAAGGCTTTGTGTCTCAATGCGAGGAGCATTCGTAATAAGGTGGATGAGTTGAAGGTGCAGATAGCTATTAATGACCATGATATAGTTGGGATCACGGAGACATGGCTCCAGGATGACCAAGGCTGGGAGCTGAACATCAAGGGATATTCAATATTCAGGAGGGATAGACAGAAAGGTAAAGGAGGTGGGGTAGCGTTGCTGGTTAGAGAGGAGATTAAAGCAATAGAAAGGAAGGACATTAGCTTGGAGGATGTGGAATCGCTATGGGTAGAGCTGCGAAACACTAGTGGGCAGAAATACTAGTGGGAGCTGTGTACAGGCCACCTAACAGTAGTAGTGAAGTTGGGGATGGCATCAAACAGGAAATTAGAGATGCGTGCAACAAAGGTAAAACAGTTATAATGGGTGACTTCAATCTACATATAGATTGGGTGAATCTAATTGGCAGGGGTGCTGAGGAAGAGGATTTCTTGGAATGTAGGCGGGATAGTCTTCTAAACCAACATGTAGAGGAACCAACGAGAGAGCAGGCTATTCTAGACTGGGTAGTGAGTAATGAGGAAGGGTTAGTTAGCAGTCTTGTTGTGTGTGGCCCCTTGGGCAAGAGTGACCATAATATGGTTGAGTTCTTCATTAGGATGGAGAGTGACATAATTAATTCAGAAATAAGGGTTCTGAACTTAAAGAAAGGTAACTTTGAGGGGATGAGAAGTGAATTTTCCAAGATAGACTGGCAATTGATTCTTAAAGGATTGACAGAGGATGTGCAATGGAAGGCATTTAAGGACCTCATGGATGAACTACAACAATGGTTCATCCCAGTTTGGCAAAAGAATAAATCAGGGAAACATAGAAACATAGAAAATAGGTGCAGGAGTAGGCCATTCGGCCCTTCGAGCCTGCACCGCCATTCAATGTGATCATGGCTGATCATCCAACTCAGTATCCCGTACCTGCCTTCTCTCCATACCCCCTGATCCCTTTAGCCACAAGTGCCACATCTAACGCCCTCTTAAATATAGCCAATGAACTGGCCTCAACTACCTTCTGTGGCAGAGAATTCCAGAGACTCACCACTCTCTGTGTAAAGAATGTTTTCCTCATTTCGGTCCTAAAGGAATTCCCCCTTATCCTTAGACTGTGACCCCTTGTTCTGGACTCCCCCAACATCGGGAACAATCTTCCAGCATCTAGCTTGTCCAACCCCTTAAGAATTTTGTAGGTTTCTATAAGATCCCCCCTCAATCTTCTAAATTCCATCGAGTACAAACCGAGTCTATCCAATCTTTCCTCATATGAAAGTCCTGACATCCCAGGAATCAGTCTGGTGAATCTTCTCTGTACCCCCTCTATGGCAAGGATGTCTTTCCTCAGATTTGGAGACCAAAACTGTACGCAGTACTCCAGGTGTGGCCTCACCAAAACCCTGTACAACTGCAGTAGAACCTCCCTGCTCCTATACTCAAATCCTTTCGCTATGAATGCTAACATACCATTTGCTTTCTTCACTGCCTGCTGCACCTGCATGCCTACTTTCAATGACTGGTGTACCATGACACCCAGGTCTCGTTGCATCTCCCCCTTACCTAATCTGCCACCATTCAGATAATAGTCTACCCTCATGTTTTTGCCACCAAAGTGGATAACCTCACATTTATCCACATTGTACTGCATCTGCCATGCATCTGCCCATTCACTCAGCCTATCCAAATCACCCTGCAGCCTCCAAGCATCCTCCTCACACCTAACTATACCCCCCAGCTTGGTATCATCTGCAAATTTGGAGATGTTGCATTGAATTCCCTCGTCCAAATCATTAATATATATTGTAAATAGCTGGGGTCCCAGCACTGAGCCTTGCGGCACCCCACTAGTCACTGCCTGCCATTCTGAAAAGGACCCGTTTACTCCTACCCTTTGCCTCCTGTCTGCTAGCCAGTTCTCTATCCACATCAATACTGAACCCCCAATACCGTGTGCTTTAAGTTTGTATGCTAATCTCTTATGCGGGACCTTGTCGAAAGCCTTCTGAAAGTCTAGATATAACACATCCACTGGTTCTCCCTTATCCACTCTACTAGTTACATCCTCGAAAAATTCTATCAGATTTGTCAGACATGATTTACCTTTCGTAAATCCATGCTGACTTTGTCCAATGATTTCACCACTTTCCAAATGCGCTGCTATCCCATCTTTAATAACTGACTCTAGCAGTTTCCCCACTACCGATGTTAGACTAACTGGTCTGTAATTCCCCGCTTTCTCTCTCCCTCCTTTTTTAAAAAGTGGGGTTACATTAGCTACCCTCCAATCCTCAGGAACTACTCCAGAATCTAAGGAATTTTGAAAAATTATCACTAATGCATCCACTATTTCTGTGGCTACCTCCTTGAGTACTCTGGGATGCAGACTATCTGGCCCTGGGGATTTATCGGCCTTCAATCCGTTCAATTTACCCAACACCACCTCCCGGCTAACCTGGATTTCACTCAGTTCCTCCATCTTATTTGACCCCCGTTCCACTGCTATTTCCGGCAGATTATTTATGTCTTCCTTAGTGAAGACAGAACCAAAGTAGTTATTCAATTGGTCTGCCATGTCCTTGTTCCCCATGATCAATTCACCTGTTTCTGACTGCAAGGGACCAACATTTGTTTTAACTAGTCTCTTTCTCTTCACATATCTATAAAAACTTTTGCAGTCAGTTTTTATGTTCCCTGCCAGTTTCCTTTCATAATCTATTTTCCCTTTCCTAATTAAGCCCTTTGTCCTCCTCTGCTGGATTCTGAATTTCTCCCAGTCCTCCGGTAGGCTGCTTTTTCTGGCAAATTTGTATGCCTCATCTTTTGTTTTTATATTATCCCTGATTTCCCTTGTTATCCATGGATGCACCACCTTCCCCGATTTATTCTTTTGCCAAACTGGTATGAACAACTTTTGTACTTCATCCATGCAGGTAGGGAAGGTAGTGCATCCGTGGATAACAAGGGAAATCAGGGATAGTATCAAAACAAAAGATGAAGCATACAAATTAGCCAGAAAAAGCAGCCTACCAGAGGACTGGGAGAAATTCAGAGTCCGGTGGAGGAGGACAAAGGGCTTAATTAGGAAACGGAAAATAGATTATGAATGAAAACTGGCAGAACATAAAAACTGACTGCAAACGTTTTTATAGATATGTGAAGAGAAAAAGAATAGTTAAAACAAATGTAGGTCCCTTGCAGTCAGAAAGAGGTGAATTGATCATGGGGAACAAGGACATGGCAGACAAATTGAATAACTACTTTGGTTCTGTCTTCACTAAGGAAGACATAAATAATCTGCCGGAAATAGCAGGGGACCAGGGGTCAAATAGGATGGAGGAACTGAGTGAAATCCAGGTTAGCTGGGAATTGGTGTTGGGTAAATTGAATGGATTAAAGGCCGATAAATTCCCGGGGCCAGATAGGCTGCATCCCAGAGTACTCAAGGAAGTAGCCACAGAAATAGTGGATGCATTAGTGATAATTTTTCAAAACTCTTTAGTTTCTGGAGTAGTTCCTGAAGATTGGAGGGTAGCTAATGTAACCCCACTTTTTAAAAAAGGAGGGAGAGCGAAAATACAGACCAGTTAGTCTAACATCGGTAGTGGGGAAACTGCTAGAGTCAGTTATTAAAGATGGGATAGCAGCGCATTTGGAAAGTGGTGAAATCATTGGACAAAGTCAGCATGGATTTACGAAAGGTAAATCATGTCTGACAAATCTGATAGAATTTTTCGAGGATGTAACTAGTAGAGTGGATAAGGGAGAACCAGTCGATGTGTTTTATCTGGACTTTCAGAAGGCTTTCGACAAGATTCTGCATAAGAGATTAGTATTTACAATATAGATTAATGATTTGGACGAGGGAATTGAATGCAACAACTCCAAGTTTCCGGAAGACTTGAAGCTGGGTGGTAGTGTTAGCTGTGAGGAGGGTGCTAGGAGGCTGCAAGGTGACTTGGATAGACTGGGTGAGTGGGCAAAAGCATTGCAGATGGAGTATAATGTGGATAAATGTGAGGTTATCCACTTTGGTGGCAAAAACATGAGGGTAGACTATTATCTGAATGATGGCAGATTAGCAAAAGGGGAGATGCAATGAGACCTGGGTGTCATGGTACACCAATCACTGAAAGTAGGCATGCAGGTGCAGCAGGCAGTGAAGAAAGCGAATGGTATGTTAGCATTCATGGCAAAAGGATTTGAGTATAGGAGCAGGGCGGTTCTACTGCAGTTGTACAGGGTTTTGGTGAGACCACACCTGGAGTATTGCGTACAGTTTTGGTCTCCAAATCTGAGGAAATACACTCTTGCTTTATAGGGGTACAGAGAAGGTTCACCAGACTGATTCCTGGGATGTCAGGACTTTCATATGAGGAAAGACTGGATAGACTCGGCTTGTACTCGCTAGAATTTAGAAGATTGAGGGGCGATCTTATAGAAACGTAAAAAATTCTTAAGGGGTTGGACAGGCTAGATGCAGGAAGATTGTTCCCGATGTTAGGTCACAGTTTAAGGATAAGGGGGAATTCTTTTAGGACCGAGATGAGGAAAACATTTTTCACACAGAGAGTGGTGAGTCTCTGGAATTCTCTGCCACAGAAGATAGTTGGGGCCAGTTCATTGGCTATATTTAAGAGGGAGTTAGATGTGGCCCTTGTGGCTAAAGGGATCGGGGGTATGGAGAGAAGGCAGGTACAGGATACTGAGTTGGATGATCAGCCATGATCATATTGAATGGCGGTGCAGGCTCGAAGGGCCGAATGGGCTACTCCTGCACCTATTTTCTATGTTTCTAAGTTTAGAAGCGACAGTGGCAACAATTTTTGCTGTCGTATGTTGTCGCGAGGTGTTGTGGGTGAATGCTAGTAATACTAGTCCCTGACAGTCGCCTTAGTGGGACAGGTCCATAAGTGCGTGGGAATAGCGTAGATCAGGGGAGCCGCAGCCAACTGTGTCACTCGTTGTCCAGCCCACTCTCCAAGTTGCTGATAGACACAAAAAGCCGGAGTAACAGCCAATTTCCTCTCTGTGTCTGTGGACCGACTCCAAGCACCAGAGGCCCATTGATCTGCGGCACTGCTCTATACGTGATTGGCTTTGTGGAGATCAGAGTCAGATGTCACCGTGTCCCGGCACTCGGCCCTACACAGCCCTGCTAGCCAGACAGGGTTCAGTTTAGAGATACAGCGTGGAAACAGGCCCTTTGGCCCACCGAGTCTGCACCGACCCGCGATCCCCGCACATTAACACTATCCTACACACTCTAGGAACAATTTACACTTATACCAAGCTAATTAACCAGACCTTCAGTCTGAAGAAGGATCTCGACCCGAAACGTCACCCATTCCTTCCCTCCAGAGATGCTGCCTGACCCACTGAGTTACTCCAGCACTTTGTGTCTATCGGTTTAAACCAGCATCTGCAGTTCCTTCCAGCACGTGTACCTGTCCAAAGGCCGTTTAAATGTCATTGTGGGAATGTCAAGTGTAGAATAAAGACGAGTGTTTAGTTGTTGCGTGCAGCGACATCAGAACAATGACATTCCCAGTTGCTGCATCTTAACAGGCCGGTTAAAGCAACAACACACAGATACATGTAAATAGATTGATTTAGTTTACTATTGCCCCCTGTAGCGAGGTACAGGGAAAAGCTTTTGTTGCATGCTATCCGGTAAATGCAAGCAAGCCGCTCACAATGTACAGATAAAGGAGAACGGGTGCAACATATATAATCAATAATACAATGGATTAATAATCAGTAATATTGGGTAATCATCCCGGCATATCAGCGGAGGCCCAAGTATTAACATTACAATTAATGCCCCACAGCGACAGAGACCCGGGTTCAATCCTGGTCTCGGGTGCTGTCTGTGTGGAGTTTGCACGCTCTCCCTGTGACCGCGTGGGTTTCCTCCGGGTGCTCCCGTTTCCTCCCACATCCCAAAGACGTGCGGGTTTGTAGGTTAATTGGCCCTCTGTAAATTTCCCCCTAGTGTGTAGGGAGTGGATGAGAAAGTGGGATAACATAGAACCAGTGTGAACGGGAGATCGTTGGTCGGTACGGACTCGAGGGGCCGAAGGGCCTGTTTCCACTCTTTATCTTTGAACTAATTATAATATTGAACCAAGACATAATATTGAATCATGACTTACCTATCGGATTTGAACATGAACAATATTATCCCAAGGTTGCAGAGTATTTGAATGGCATTGACTGCATAATCCCTGAGGTTATTCTTTGTAAAGTGAAGGGCAAAGTTCATCTCTACAAGTTTCATTTTCTGAAGGTAATTTGTAGTTTATATTTATCATCTTGCCTTTGCTTATTTGTTCCAAAATATTTGTTCCAAAATTATTTGTTCCAAAATATATGAATCCAAAACTCACATTTAAAGATGAACAAAATATCAATTTAAAGACAGATATCAACTAATTTCCCCGATTGAGTATGAATACCGATTTCTTTAACATCCCCTCTCTCGCCGTCCCACCCCCCACCCGACTATTACCTGGTACTAAATCGTCTTGTTGGGTCTCATTGTGTGAGAAAGAACTGCAAAAGAGAGACACAAAATGCTGGAGTAACTCAGCGGGACAGGCAGCGTCTCTGGAGAGAAGGAATGGGTGACGTTTCGGGTCAAGACCCTTCTAAAGATTTCGGGTGGAGACCCTTAGAAGGGACATGACCAGAAAAGTCACCCATTCCTTCTCTCCAGAGACGCTGCTTGATCCATGCCGGTCACCAGGACGAATTCGGCACAGAGACTAACGGCAGCGGCCCGACGCCTCCGACGGCTCGGGTCTCTTTGCACTCCATGGCCGGAGCTGCAGCGAGCGACTCGCCAGCCCGGCGAACCCTCGCCAGCCCGGCGAACCCTCGCCAGCCCGGCGAACCCTCGCCAGCCCGGCGAACCCTCGCCAGCCCGGCAAACCCTCGCCAGCCCGGCAAACCCTCGCCAGCCCGGCAAACACTCCCCCCCTCTGCCCCCGCCGCTGCGTCTGCTTCCATCCCTCTCTCAGCCCCGCGGCCCATGCACTTAATATGAGTTTTGAAATTCCCGTTGATCACAGACTTTCTCACGGCAGAGCGTGAGAAATTTGTGATCAGCGAGAGATCGTGAGAATTTGTCGAAATGAGTGAGTCTCACGCTCTAAGCGTGAGAGTTGGTAGCCCTGTTGTACACTCTGGAGTTTAGAAGGATGAGAGGGAATCTCATTGGAACATGTAAGATTATTAAGGGTTTGGACACGCTAAAGGCAGGAAACATGTTCCCGATGTTGGGGGAAGTCCGGAACCAGGGGCCACAGTTTAAGAATAAGGGGTCGGCCATTTAGGACTGAGATGAGGAGAAACCTTTCCACCCAGAGATTTATGAATCTGTGGGATTCTCTGCATCAGAGGACGGTGCAGGCCGGTTCTCTGGATACTTTCAAGAGAGAGCTAGATAGGGCCCTTAAAGATAGCGCAGTCAGGGGATATGGGGAGAAGGCAGGAACAGGGTACTGATTGGGGATGATCAGCCATGATCAGTCGAAGGGCTGAATGGCCTCCTCCTGCACCCGTTGTCTATTGTCCTGTGAAGGTGATTTGAGTCTTGCTGGTAGACAAAAATGCTGGAGAAACTCAGCGTGTGAGGCAGCATCTATGGAGCGAAGGAAATGGTTCTTGAGTCTGAGGAAGGGTCTCAACCCGAAATGTCGCCTATTCCTTCGCTCCGTAGATGCTGCCTCACCCGCTGAGTTACTCCAGCATTTTGTGTCTATCTTCGATTTTGCAGCATCTGCAGTTTCTTCTTAAACATTTAGACAATATTGTTGTCTCATTTATTCCATTCCATTGCGGTTCTTACAAAGAACGAGTCCTTATAAATATCTGTCCTGGCCAATGGAGTTCCTATTTGCAGATCATTTCTCTTTCCTGTCCTATGTGTTGAGAACGTTATGTATCTATCTGCAGTTAGGCCCACGATTGGCAGGAATGGGTCTATGTTCACCCAAATCCTCTGTCCCAGAGACAGAGAGAGAGAGAGAGAGACAGAGAGACAGAGAGAGAGACAGAGAGGGGCAGAGAGGGGCAGAGACAGAAAGAGGGAGAGAGACAGAGCGAGGGAGACAGAGACAGAGAGAGAGAGGGGCAGAGGCAGAGAGAGAGAGAGAGAGACAGAGAGAGAGAGGGGGGGGGCAGAGAGAGACAGACAGAGATAGTGTGATACAGCGTGGAAACAGGCCCTTTGGCCCAACTTGCCCACACCGGCCAACTTGCCCCATCTACACTAGTCCCACCTGCTGCCCGCGTTTGGCCCTTATCCCTCCAAACCCGTCCTATCCATGTACCTGTCCAAGTGTTGTGATAGTCCACCCCTGCGTCTTGCACCTAAAAACCCATGTCCTCTGGTCCTTGATTCCCCCACTCTGGGCAAGAGACTCTGTGCATCTACCCGATCTATTCCTCTGGTGATTTTGTACCTCTATAAGATCAACCCTCATCCTCCTGCGCTCCAAGGAATAGTCCCAGCCTGCTCCAACCTCTCCCTGTAGCTCAGGCCCCTCGAGTCCCGGCAACATCCTCGTAAATCTTCTCCGCGCCCTTTCCAAGCTCAACGACATCTTTCCTGTAACACGGTGCCCAGAACTGAACACAATACTCTAAATGTGGCCTCACCAACGTCTTGTACAACTTCAACGTAACCTCCCAATTTCTAGACTCAATACAGAGAGAGACAGACAGACAGAGAGAGAGAAACAGAGAGAGAGAGAGAGAGAGAGACAGCGACAGACAGACAGAGGCAGAGCGAGACAGAGACAGACAGAGAAAGAGACAGACAGAGAGAGAGAGAGAGAGAGAGGGAGAGAGACAGGGAGAGAGAGAGAGACAGAGACAGAGAGAGGTACAGACAGACAGAGATACAGACAGACAGACAGACAGACAGACAGACAGACAGACAGGGATACAGTGAGAGAGACGGGGAGAGGCAGAAGAAAGAGAGAGAGACAGCGAGAGAGGCAGTGAGAGGCGGAGCGAGGCAGAGACAGACAGAGAGAGACACAGCCGGACACAGACAGAGAAACAGATAAAGAGAGAGAGACATACAGAGAGAGAGAGACAGAGACAGAGAGACAGGGAGAGTGAGGCAGTGAGGCAGAGAAAGAGGGAGAGAGGCAGAGTGAAAGAGAGAGAGGCAGAGACAGAGAGAGGGACACAGACCCAGACAGACACAGAGACATAGATACAGAGAGAGGCAGAGAGAGAGGCAGAGAGAGAGGCAGAGAGAGAGGCAGAGAGAGAGAGAGGCAGAGAGAGACCGAGAGGCAGAGACAGAGAGATAGACCGAAAAAGAGGGGGAGACAGAGAGAGAGACATAGAGAGACACAGACAGAGGGAGGGGGAGACAGAGAGAGAGAGAGAGAGAGAGAGAGAGAGAGAGAGAGGCAGGCAGAGAAAGCGAGACAGACAGAGAGACAGAGGGACACAGACAGAGAGACAGAGAAAGGGAAAGGGAGAGAGGCAGAGACAGACACTGACAGACATAGAGACAGGCAGAGAGAGAGACAGATAGGGAGAGACAGAGATACAGAGAGACAGAGACAGGGAGTCAGACAGAGAGACAGCGAAAGAGGGAGAGACGGGGAGAGAGGCAGAGTGAAAGAGAGAGAGACAGAGAGAGAGGGACACAGAGACAGAGAAACACAGAGAGAGAGACAGAGACAGATAGAGAGAGAGAAATACAGAGATAGAGAGACAGATACAGAGACAGAGAGAGAGACAGACAGAGAGAGGGGGAGACAGACAGAGAGAGGGGGAGACAGACAGACAGAGAGAGAGAGAGAGAGAGACAGGCAGAGAGGGAGACAGAGAGAGAGAGAGGGAGATTGGGAGAGAGACAGGGAGACAGGGTGAGATAGAGAGAGACAAAGACAAAGACAAAGGCAGAGAGCACCAGAGAGAGGCAGAGTCAAACACAGCGAGACACATACAGACACAGAGACAAGGACACAGAGAGAGAGACACATGGAGAGACAGAGAGAGGGAAAGACAGTTAGAGGGAAAGACAGAAAGAGAGAGACATACAGAGAGAGACAGACAGACAGACACAGAGAGACAGACAAAGAGAGAGACTGAGAGACAGACAGAGGGACAGAGACAGACAAAGAGAGAGACAAAGAGAGAGACAGGAGAGAGACAGAGAGACAAAGGCACAGACAGGGAGACAGAGAGAGAGACAGAGAGAGACAGAGAGAGACAGAGAGAGGGACAGATAGAGGGACAGATATAGAGAGGGACAGAGAGAGAAAGAGACAGACAGATACAGGGACAGACAGACAGACAGACAGACAGACAGACAGACAGACAGACAGACAGACAGACAGACAGACAGACAGACAGACAGACAGACAGACAGACACAGACAGACACAGACAGAGAGACAGATAACCATATAACCATATAACAATGACAGCACGGAAACAGGCCATCTCGGCCCTTCAAGTCCATGCCAAACAACATTTTTCCCTTAGTCCCACCTGCCTGCACTCATACCATAACCCTCCATACATTTCTCATCCATATGCCTATCCAATTTATTTTTAAATGATACCAACGAACCTGCCGCCACCACTTCCACTGGGAGCTCATTCCACACCGCTACCACTCTCTGAGTAAAGAAGTTCCCCCTCATGTTACCCCTAAACTTCTGTCCCTTAATTCTAAATTCATGTCCTCTTGTTTGAATCTTCCCTATTCTCATAGGGAAAAGCTTGTCCACATCAACTCTGTCTATCCCTCTCATCATTTTAAAGACCTCTATCAAGTCCCCCCTTAACCTTCTGCGCTCCAGAGAATAAAGACCTAACTTATTCAACCTATCTCTGTAACTTAGCTGTTGAAACCCAGGCAACGTCCTAGTAAATCTCCTCTGTACCCTCTCTATTTTGTTGACATCCTTCCTATAATTGGGCGACCAAAATTGTACACCATACTCCAGATTTGGTCTCACCAATCCCTTGTACAATTTTAACATTACATCCCAGCTTCTATACTCAATGCTCTGATTTATAAAGGCTAGCATACCAAAAGCTTTCTTTACCACCCTATCTATATGAGATTCCACCTTCAAGGAACTATGCACGGTTATTCCCAGATCCCTCTGTTCAACTGTATTCTTCAATTCCCTACCGTTTACCATGTACGTCCTATTTTGATTTGTCCTGCCAAGGTGTAGCACCTCACATTTATCAGCATTAAACTCCATCTGCCATCTTTCAGCCCATTTTTCCAACTGGCCTAAATCACTCTGTAGACTTTGGAAATCCTCTTCATTATCCACAACACCCCCATCTTGGTATCATCTGCATACTTACTAATCCAATTTACCACCCCTTCATCCAGATCATTGATGTACATGACAAACAACAAAGGACCCAACACAGATCCCTGAGGCACCCCACTAGTTACCTGCCTCCAACCCGACAAACAGCCATCCACCATTACCCTCTGGCTTCTCCCATTCAGCCACTGTTGAATCCATCTTGCTATTCCTGCATTTATACCCAACATTTGAACCTTCTTAACCAACCTTCCATGAGGAACCTTGTCAAAGGCCTTACTGAAGTCCATATAGACAACATCCACTGCTTTACCCTCGTCAATTTCCCTAGTAACCTCTTCAAAAAATTCAAGAAGATTAGTCAAACATGACCTTCCAGGCATAAATCCATCTTGACTGTTCCTAATTAGACCCTCTTTATCCAGATACTTATATATATTATCTCTAAGTATCTTTTCCATTAATTTGCCCACCACTGAAGTCAAACTAACCGGTCTATAATTGCTAGGTTTACTTTTAGAACCCTTTTTAAACAATGGAACAACATGCGCAGTACGCCAATCCTCGGGGACTATTCCCGTTTCTAATGACATTTGAAATATTTCTGTCATAGCCCCGGCTATTTCTACACTAACTTCCCTCAATGTCCTAGGGAATATCCTGTCAGGACCTGGAGACTTATCCACTTTTATATTTTTCAAAAGTGTCAGTCCTTCTTTTACTTTGAAACTCATAGTATCCATAGCTACTCTACTATTTTCCCTTACCTCACATAATTCAATATCCTTCTCCTTGGTGAATACCGAAGAAAAGAAATTGTTCAATATCTCCCCCATCTCTTTTGGCTCTGCAGATAGCTGTCCACTCGGTCTCTCCAATGGACCAATTTTATCCCTTGTTATCCTTTTGCTATTAATATAGCTGTAGAAACCCTTAGGATTTACTTTCACCTTACTTGCCAAAGCAACCTCATATCTTCTTTTAGCTTTTCTAATTTCTTTCTTAAGGTTCTTTTTACATTCCTTATACTCCTCAAGCACCTCATTTACTTCATGCTGCCTATAATTATTGAAATCTCCCTCTTTTTCCGAACAAGATGTCCAATTTCCCTTGAAAACCAGGGCTCTTTCCAATTTTTACTAGTTCCTTTCAACCGAACAGGAACGTAAAGATTCTGTACTCTTACAATTTCCTCTTTAAATGTCCTCCATTTCTCCTCTACATCTTTCCCATAAAACAAAATGTCTGAGTTCACTCCTTTTAAATCATCTCGCATCTCGTTAAAGTTAGCCTTTCTCCAATCAAAAATCTCAACCCTAGGCCCAGTTCTTGTCCTTCTCCATAATTATATTGAAACTAATGGTATTGTGATCACTGGACCAGAAGTGCTCCCCAACACATACCTCCGCCACCTGTCCCATCTCATTTCCTAACAGGAGGTCCAGCACTGCCCCTCCTCTAGTAGGCACCTCTATGTATTGCTGCAAAAAACTATCCTGCACACATTTTACAAACTCCAAACCATCCAGCCCATTTACAGAATGTGTTTCCCAGTCTATGTGTGGAAAGTTGAAATCTCCCACAATCACTACCTTGTGCTTACTACTAATATCTGCTATCTCTTTACATATTTGCTCTTCCAATTCTCGTTCCCCATTTGGTGGGCTACTAAGTTCCACCCAAATAGCCTCCCTAGATGAGCCCTCCAATCTATCCTGCCAAAGCACTGCTGTAATATCTTCCCTGACTAGCAATGCAACACCTCCACCTCTTGCCCCTCCAATTCTATCACACCTGAAGCAACGAAATCCTGGAATATTTAGTTTCCAATCACAGCCCTCCTGCAACCATGTTTCACTGATCGCCACAACATCATACTTCCAGGTGTCTATCCAGACTCTAAGCTCATCCACCTTTCTTACAATGCTCCTAGCATTAAAATATGCACATTTAAGAAACCCCCCCATCTCTTATTCTCTGTTTATTTCCTTTTTTTTAATTCTCCTCTTGTGTCCGAGTGCTTCCCTTTTCTGCTTCCTGCCTCCCATTCGATCTACTAGCTTTTGCTATTTGCATCCCTCGCCCCAACCATTCTAGTTTAAAGTCTCCCCAGTGGCCTTTGCAAATTTCCCCGCCAGGATATTGGTCCCCCTCGGGTTCAAGTGCAACCCATCCTTTCTGTACAGGTCCCACCTACCCCAAAAGAAGTCCCAATGATCCAGAAACTTGAATCCCTGCCTTCTGCACCAGTCTTTCAGCCAAGCATTTATCCTCCACCTTGCTCCATTTCTACTCTCACTGTCACGTGGCACAGGCAGTAATCCTGAGATTGTTACCTTTTTGGTCCTTTTCCTCAACTCTCCTCCCAAGTCCTTAAATCCTCCCTTCAGGACCTCTTCCCTTTTTTTACCCATGTCATTGGTACCTATATGTACCACGACCTCAGGCTCCTCTCCCTCTGATTTGAGGATATCTTGGACACGTCGAGACACGTCCAAGACCTTGGCACCAGGGAGGCAGACCACCATCCTGGTCTCCCGACTGCGTCCACAGAATTGCCTATCCGACCCCCTAATAATAGAGTCCCCAATTACTATTGCCCTCTTTTTTTCCCTACTTTTCGGAGCAACAGGGCCGGTCTCTGTGCTGAAGGCCCGTCCGCTGTCGCTACCCCCAGGTAGGCTGTCACCCCCATCCGTACTCAAACAGGAGTACTTATTTGCCAGGTGTACTGACATTGGAGTACTCACTCGTTCATGCCTCTGCCCCTTGCCCTTCCTTAGCGTGACCCACATGTCTCTCTCCTGTGGTTTTGGAGTGACCGCCTCCCTATAACTCTCCTCTATCACCTTTTCACTCTCCCTGACCAGGCAGAGGTCATCGAGCTGCTGCTCCAGGATCCTAATACGGTCCCTTAGGAGCCCCATCTCTCTGCACCTGATGCAGATGTGGACGTCAAGAGGGCCATCCGACACCATGACCTCCCACATCTGACATGCAGTACAGTACACTGCTCTGGCTGACATTCTCTCGCCTTACCCTGGATCCGATACCAGTATAATATAATGGCAACTGCTGTGAGAAATCAGCAGGTATCTGACTCAAACAGCTGCTCCCTCTTGACCTTTAACCTACACCTTTATTATACAAACCAAAAGCACTGTACCTTTACTAACCCACTGTACCTTTACTAGCCCCCTGTACCTTTACTCACCCACTGTACCTTTACTAACCCACTGTACCTTTACTCACCCCCTGTACCTTTACTCACCCACTGTACCTTTACTCACCCCCTGTACCTTTACTAACCCACTGTACCTTTACTAGCCCCCTGTACCTTTACTCACCCACTGTACCTTTACTAACCCACTGTACCTTTACTCACCCCCTGTACCTTTACTAACCCCCTGTACCTTTACTCACCCCCTGTACCTTTACTCACCCACTGTACCTTTACTCACCCCCTGTACCTTTACTCACCCCCTGTACCTTTACTCACCCCCTGTACCTTTACTAACCCCCTGTACCTTTACTCACCCCCTGTACCTTTACTCACCCCGTGTACCTTTACTCACCCCCTGTACCTTTACTCACCCCCTGTACCTTTACTAACCCCCTGTACCTTTACTCACCCCCTGTACCTTTACTCACCCCCTGTACCTTTACTCACCCCCTGTACCTTTACTAACCCCCTGTACCTTTACTCACCCCCTGTACCTTTACTCACCCCCTGTACCTTTACTCACCCCCTGTACCTTTACTCACCCCCTGTACCTTTACTCACCCCCTGTACCTTTACTCACCCCCTGTACCTTTACTAACCCCCTGTACCTTTACTCACCCCCTGTACCTTTACTCACCCCCTGTACCTTTACTCACCCCCTGTACCTTTACTCACCCCCTGTACCTTTACTCACCCCCTGTACCTTTACTCACCCCCTGTACCTTTACTCACCCCCTGTACCTTTACTCACCCCCTGTACCTTTACTCACCCCCTGTACCTTTACTCACCCCCTGTACCTTTACTCACCCCCTGTACCTTTACTCACCCCCTGTACCTTTACTAACCCCCTGTACCTTTACTCACCCCCTGTACCTTTACTCACCCCCTGTACCTTTACTCACCCCCTGTACCTTTACTCACCCCCTGTACCTTTACTCACCCCCTGTACCTTTACTCACCCCCTGTACCTTTACTCACCCCCTGTACCTTTACTCACCCCCTGTACCTTTACTCACCCCCTGTACCTTTACTCACCCCCTGTACCTTTACTCACCCCCTGTACCTTTACTAACCCCCTGTACCTTTACTCACCCCCTGTACCTTTACTCACCCCCTGTACCTTTACTCACCCCCTGTACCTTTACTCACCCCCTGTACCTTTACTCACCCCCTGTACCTTTACTCACCCCCTGTACCTTTACTCACCCCCTGTACCTTTACTCACCCCCTGTACCTTTACTCACCCCCTGTACCTTTACTCACCCCCTGTACCTTTACTCACCCCCTGTACCTTTACTCACCCCCTGTACCTTTACTCACCCCCTGTACCTTTACTCACCCCCTGTACCTTTACTCACCCCCTGTACCTTTACTCACCCCCTGCACCTTTAACCAGAAAGCAGAAATACTAACCAGAGGTTCCACCCAATCAGCTGCTTCCTCTAGTCTGCTTCCACCAATCAGCGGCTTCCACCAGAATCCTCCCTATTCAGTATGGAATGTTCCGGATTTAAGTTCAAACAAGCCCCTGACCCTCAGCGGGTCAGGCAGCATCTGTGGAGAAGATAGACACAGTTTCAGAGAGAGAGTGACTAGAGAGGGAGAGACAGAGAGAGAGAGAGAGAGAGAGAGGAAGAGAGAGAGACAGAGACAGAGAGAGAATGCTGTAGTAACTCAGCGGGTCAGGCAGCATCTGTGGAGAAGATAGACACAGAGTGCTGGAGTAACTCAGCGGGCCAGGCGGCATCTCTAGAGAGAATGAATGGGTGACATTTTGGGTCGAGACCCTTCGGTTTAGTTTAGTTTGGAGATGCAGCGTGGAAACAGGTCTCTGGCGGTGAGGCAGCAACTGTACCGCTGCGCCACTGTGCCGCGCGGAATTATATAACCGTTTCCTCCGCCATAAACGCACCCAATATGTGCTAGCAATGTCCTGTTTGCCATCTTGTTGACCCTCTGTGTTCCCCTCCTGCAGGGATTGTTAGCCATTGCTGTGGACAGAGAGACGGGGACGTGAGCGGCCATTGAGGGCGGTCAGGGTGTTGGTTAGCCCCCCCGCCCCCCCATCTGCTCTGTGTGCGGCTGAGCTTCGAGGGGCTGAGCTTCGATGGAGGACCACATGATGGGGCACAACAAGGAGAAGCGTTATGAATGTGACGTGTGTGGCAAGGCCTGGCAGAAGCCGAGCAAGCTGGAGATCCACCGGAGGGTGCACACGGGAGAACGCCCCTTCGAATGCTCGGAGTGCGGCAAGAGCTTCAAGACGACGAATCACCTGAAGATCCACCGGCAGGTGCACACGGGCGAGAAACCCTATGGCTGCTCCACCTGCGGCAAGAGCTTTTCCCAGTTGTCGGGGCTACGGAGGCACCAGCAGGTGCACAGCAGTGAGCGGCCCTTCATCTGCTCTGACTGCGGCAAAGGCTTCAAGTCATCGACTGAGCTGAAGGAGCACAGCCGCCTGCACACCGGAGAGCGGCCCTACACCTGCAGCGAATGTGGCAAGAGCTTCACCCGCTCCTACCAACTGCTGGTGCACCAGCGCACCCACACTGGCGAGCGCCCCTACACCTGCGCCCAGTGCGGCAAGGCCTTCACTCACTCTGGCAGACTGCTGTCCCACCAGCGCACCCACACAGGCGAGCGCCCCTACACCTGCGCCCTGTGCGGTAAGCGCTTCGCCCGCTCCAGCATCCTGCTGGAGCACCAGCGCACCCACTCTGGGGAGCGCCCCTACACCTGTGCCCAGTGCGGCAAGGGCTTCACTCACTCTGGCAGACTGCTGGAGCACCAGCGCACACATACCGGGGAGCGCCCCTACACCTGCGCCCAGTGTGGCAAGGACTTCACCCTCTCCAGCACCCTGCTGGTGCACCAGCGCACCCACACTGGCGAGCGCCCCTACTCCTGCACCCAGTGCGGCAAGCGCTTCACCCGGTCCAGTCACCTGCTGGATCACCAGCGCACCCACACTGGCGAGCGCCCCTTCACCTGCTCCCAGTGCGGCAAGCGCTTCACCCACTCCACCAAGCTGCTGTACCACCAGCGGGTGCACACCGGCAACCATCCTGTCCCCAGCACAGTGTGGAGAGCACTTTACCATGGCCTCCCACGCCCTGTCTCACCAGCCCGTGCACATCAGTGGCCAGCCCAACGACTGCCCGTACTGCAGTGAGGAGTTTGACAGCTCGCGGGGGTTGCGGCAGCACCGGCGGGCCCACACCAGCGAGCAGCTGCTCCCACTGTGACAAGAGAGCACGGGGGCTGCAGGAGCACCAGCGGATACACACCAGAGAGAGACCCTTTGTGCCCGCTGAGTGTGGCAAGGGTTTCACCCACATGTCCAGCCTGTGGCAGCACCGGCGTACCCACAGCAGTGAGCCTTCCCCTGCCCGTTCTGTGGTAAGGGCTTCACCCGCCTTGACCAGCGGCGAGTCCACACTGGCCAGCGCCCCTTCACCTGCCCGCTCTGTGGCAAGGCCTTTGCCCGCTCCTCCAGCCTGCTGGCACACCGCCACATGTATAGGCGCTGTTTCCACAAAATGCTGGAAGGAAAGATGCTCCCTGACCCGCTGAGTTACTCCAGCATTTTGTGTCCTTTTTGTAAACCAGCATCTGCAGTTCCTTGTTTTTAAACCATTCTGGTTAACCATCTCTGCACCTTCCTAAAAGCCTCCACATCAGTCCTGTAATGGAGTGACCAGAACTGTATGCAATACTCCAAATGCTACCTGACCAATGTCCCTTAAAGCTGCACATATACATTCCTCTCCTTATCTCACATCCTTTTATCTCATTATTTTCTCTCGCCTCTGTCACTTACTTCAATCATCTGCCGATCACACCCTCATCTGTTAACATCATGTCAGTCTGAAGCAGTTCCTGTCCCGAAATGTCATCTACCCATGTTTTCCAGAGATGCTGCCTGTCCCGCTGAATTACTCCAGCACTCTGTGAAACGTTACCTATCCTTGTTCTCCAGAAATGCTGCCTGACCCGCCAAGTTACTGCAGCACTTTGTGTTAGACTCATAGAGTGATACAGTGTGGAAACAGGCCCTTTGGCCCTACTTGCCCACACCGAACAACATGTCCCAGCTACACTAGTCCCACCTGCCTGTGTTTGGTCCATATCCTTCCAAACTTGCCCTATCCACGTACGTGTCGAACTGTTTCTTAAACATTGGGATAATCCCAGCCTTAACTACGTCCTCCGGCAGCTTGTTCCATACACCCACCACCCTCTGTCTGAAAAACGTACCCCTCAGATTCCTATTAAATCTTTTCCCCTTCACCTTGAACCCATGTCCTCTGGTCCTCGATTCCCCCACTGTGGGCAACAGATTGTGTGCATCTAACTAAATTGTGTTCCATACAAGATTCCAGCATCTGCAGTTTCTTGTCTCCCTCACCTCTATCCACATATCACTTCTGAACAAGGCTCTCAACCTGAATCGTCACCCATTCCTTCCCTCTGGAGATGCTGCCTGTGCCTTTGAGTTACTCCAGCATTTTGTGTCCACCTATCACTTGCCAGGCTTTGTCCAGCCCCCATCTTTCTTTTCCAGCTTCCTCCCTCCCACCCTCTCCACTCAGTCTGAAGAAGGGTCCTGATTCAAAACATTGTCTGTCCATTCCCTCTAAAGCAGTGGAGGAACTCACTGGGTCAGGACGCATCTGTGGAGGGAGGGGAATCTAGGGCGACCACTCGCACCTTTCCATTCCAACTTTCTGCACCCCTCACACCAAGCAGTCTGAAGAAGGGTCCTGACCTAGAATGTCGCCTGTCCATGCTCTCCAGACGTGCAAGTTACTCCAGGAGATTGTGCCTCTCTTTCTAAACCAGCATCTACTGTTCCTTCTTTACATATGTGAAGAGGAAAAAACTAGTTAAGATCAAAGGACTCTTGAAAACTGAAAAAAGGTGAATTTATTATGGGGAACAAGGAAATGCCTGATGAGTTGAACAGGTACTGTAGATCCTAAGGAGGACACAAACAATCTTCCTGATGTACTAGTGGCCAGAGGATCCAGGGTGACGGAGAAACTGAAGGAAATCCACATTAGGCAGAAAATGGTGTTGGGTAAACTGATGGGACTGAAGGCTGATAAATCCCCAGGGCCTGATGGGTATCCATCATTTGTGACCTTACGGGCGTCTTGATTTGGGTTAGATAGAAAAATGTAGATTCGCAGCAATAAGTGAATTGTTGTAATGTTAAAATTGTACAAGGCCAGTAAGTGCAAGTAAGACCAATTCTGGAGTATGGTGTACAATTTTGGTCGCCTAATTATAGGAAGGATGTCAACAAAATAGAGAGAGTACAGAGGAGATTTACTAGAATGTTGCCTGGGTTCCAGCAACTAAGTTAAAAAGAAAGGTTGAACAAGTTAGGTTTTTATTCTTTGGAGCGCAGAAGGTTAAGGGGGGACTTGATTGAGGTCTTTAAAATGATGAAAGGGATAGACAGAGTTGGCGTGGATAAGCTTTTCCCATTGAGGGTAGGGAAGATTCAAACAAGAGGGCATGACATGAGAATTAAGGGACAGAGGTTTAGGGGTAACATGAGGGGGAACTTCTTTACTCAGAGAGTGGTGGCTGTGTGGAATGATCTTCCTGCAGAAGTGGTGGAGGCAGGATCAATTTTAACATTTAAAAGTAAAGTGGATAGGTATATGGACGGGAAAGGAATGGAGGGGTATGGAACGAGTGCAGGTAGATGGGACTAGGGGAAAATAAATGGTCGGCACGGACTGGAACGGCCGAGAGGGCCTGTTTCCGTGCTGTAATTGTTATATGGTTATATAAGTGGTTGAAAAGCAAGAAAGCATTTTTTGTGCATGTTGCCGAGTACGTGGCTATTCTAATGCACTTTTCCATCTTTCAATCGGATGATTCAACGTCAAATAAGGACTTTCAAATGTCATCTTCTGAGAGCTCAATCAATTCCATCTGTAGTTCTATAGCAGCCGTGGAGACAACAACTAGGTGAGGTTGAAATGCTAATTTGAATGCTAAAAAATGCTAATTTTGTTGAATCTTCTTTTACTCTTTGGTATTTTAAATACGTTCATTTAAAGATTAAAATTAAAATAATAAAAGACGAACAAAAACATATTAATAAGAATAAAAGGATTTGTTCTACAAAATTTGGATTCATTCAATAGACGTAGATGGCGTAGAAGGCCGCATGTGGCCTTAAGGCCGCAGGTTCCCCACGCCTGGATTAGCCTGACATCGGTGGTGGGGAAGATACTGGAGTCACTTATTTTCAAAGGGGAAATTACTAATCTTCTGGAATTTTTTGAGGATATAACTAGGAAAATGGACAGTGGAGAGCCAGTGGATGTAGTGTACCTGGACTTTCAGAAAGCATTTGATAAGGTCCCACATAGGAGATTAGTGGGCAAATTTAGGGCACAAGGTATTGGCGGTAGAGTGTTGACATGGATAGAAAATTGGTTGGCAGACAGGAAACAAAGAGTAGGGATTAACGGGTCCCTTTCAGAATGGCAGGCAGTGACTAGTGGGGTACCGCAAGGCTCGGTGCTGGGATTGCAACTATTTACAATATACTTCAATGATTTAGATGAAGGGATTCAAAGCAACATTAGCAAATTTGCAGATGACACAAAGCTGGGTGGTAGTCTGAGGAGGATGCTATGGGAATGCAGGGTGACTTGGACAGGTTGGATGAGTGGGCGGATGCATGGCAGATGCAGTTTAATGTGGATAAATGTGAGGTTATCCACTTTGGTATCAGAAAAAGGAAGGCAGATTACTATCTAAATGGTGTCAAGTTGGGAAAAGGGGAAGTACTATGGGAACTGGGGGTCCTTGTTCATCAGTCAATGAAAGTAAGCATGCAGGTACAGCAGGCAGTACAGAAAGCGAATGGCGAATAGCCTTCATAACAAGAGGAGTTGAGTATTGGAGCAAAGAGGTCCTTCTGCAGTTGTACAGCAAGTTAAAGGGGGAGGACTGTTGTATATGTAATAGAAATGGTGTTACCTGCCTCCAAGTTAAAGGGGGAAGTGTTAGGTATGTGATCATTACCATATGTAAACAGTGTGTTGTGATGTCTTGTGGAAGTACGCATGTGCACGTAGCGACTCAAGGTGGCGTTCTGGAATAAAGTAGCTTGTAAGATTACTCCCGTATCCGAACTTTATTGAAGTCTGTTCAAAGCATCCAAATACACAACAATTGGTGAAAAGAACGAAGATAAGAACAAGGCCAGCCAAGATAAAATGCAAACAAGTTTAAAAATAGTAGTATTTGGAAACAAAGTGGGACAGCACCAAGCCAAACGAAAAAAAAAAGGTAGGAATGGGACGCAATAGCTCAGGGAAGAGCTAGGAAGACAAGCAGGGCAGTAAGGGTCACCGAGCACGGTGTCAGCTTACCTGGAATATATCCAGGGCTGTGCAGCCCACAGCCAGGCCCAAGCAGCAGCCACAGACGTCGGATGGGGGCCTAGTACCGCGTAGCCCACTGCCAGCCCCAGTAGCAGCCACAGACGTCGGGTGAGGGCCTCGTACTGTGTCGGCCACGGACAAGTCCAGAGAGCCACCGACACAAGTCGAGTCTTCAGCCCAGCCGGGAACAGTCAGCCCGGTGGGGGGGGAGAAAGCAGAGAAAGCCCGGTCGGGAGCAGAGTCAGCCCGACCGTGAGCGGAAAAGTGGACAGGCCCATGAGAGAAGCTGAGAGCCGTGACAGCCCGGTCGCAAGGGACGGCCGAGAGCGGGGAAAGCCCCAACGTGAAAGGAAGTCCAGCCGTGAGCAAAGAGTGGGTCCGTGTGAGAGAAGCGGGACACGGCACTCAAGCACGGCATTAAGCCCGGTCGGGAGCGGAGTCAGCCCGGTGGGGAGAGAAAGCTGACACAGCCCGGCCACGGGAGACGGCCGAGAGTGGAGAAAGCCAACCATGAGACAGGCACAGTCCTGACGCTTGGAGCAGCGGGTGGTGGGGTGGGGGGGGGGGGGGGGGGGGGCAGCAGCAGGAAGGCAGCGACTCGCCTTTAGCATACGAGGAGTGTAAAGGGCCTGTCCCACCAGCATGCAACTCTATGCGATTAGCGCGACCTAACGTGGTCGCTTGAGCCGTCCGGCGTCGCGGGGCCGGTCCCACTTCGATCGCCAGAGCCGTGCGGAGTTCGTCCCGACATCGCGTGGGGCTCCGAAAAACTGACTATGTCCAAAAATTCCGCGCGTCAACGGCTTGTCGGCTCGCAGTCACCTCGACATTTACACACCGCCCCGACATCGTGCCTCCTTGAACCTATTTGTAAGTGCCTCCGTGAACCTCTATGTGTGTGTGCCTCTGTGCCCCTCTCTGTGTGCCCCTCTCTGTCCTGGCAAACTTACCTTAGACTTCGCTCCAAGTTCGCCTCACTTTACGCCGTGTTGCGCCACTCACCCGACCTCCGCGCGGCCCCTACTGCTGGTTTGGTTGCGCTTGCCGCATGCAGGCGCATGCTGGTGGGAAAGGCCCTGTACAGAGGATCACCCAACCTCCGCGCGGCCCCCGCTTCTAGTTTGATCGCGTTCATCGCATAGAGTTGCATGCTGGTAGGACAGGCCCTTAAGATGGTATTAATGGCTCATTTCTCGCCAACACCTCCAAGGGCATCCAGAGGCAAGGAGCCTGAACTAAAGAGGGCAGGGAGTCCTTCAAAGGACAAAAGTCAGGTGCAAAAGGACAAAGATCAAGTGCAAAGGGCCCAAGGTCAAGTGCAAAGGGTCTGAAGTCAAATGCAAAATGACAAAGGTCAAATGCAAAAGGACCCAGGCCAAGTGCAAAGGGACCCAGGCCAAGTGCAAAGGGACCCAGGCCAAGTGCAAAGGGACCCAGGCCAAGTGCAAAGGGACCCAGGCCAAGTGCAAAGGGACCCAGGCCAAGTGCAAAGGGACCCAGGCCAAGTGCAAAGGGACCCAGGTCAAGTGCAAAGGGACCCAGGCCAAGTGCAAAGGGACAAAGGTCAAGTGCAAAGGGACCCAGGCCAAGTGCAAAAGGGACAAAGGTCAAGTGCAAAGGGACCCAGGCCAAGTGCAAAGGGACCCAGGCCAAGTGCAAAGGGACCCAGGCCAAGTGCAAAGGGACCCAGGCCAAGTGCAAAGGGACCCAGGCCAAGTGCAAAGGGACCCAGGCCAAGTGCAAAGGGACCCAGGCCAAGTGCAAAGGGACCCAGGCCAAGTGCAAAGGGACATAGAAACATAGAAACATAGAAAATAGGTGCAGGAGTAGGCCATTCGGCCCTTCGAGCCTGCACCGCCATTCAATGTGATCATGGCTGATCATCCAACTCAGTATCCCGTACCTGCCTTCTCTCCATACCCCCTGATCCCTTTAGCCACAAGTGCCACATCTAACGCCCTCTTAAATATAGCCAATGAACTGGCCTCAACTACCTTCTGTGGCAGAGAATTCCAGAGACTCACCACTCTCTGTGTAAAGAATGTTTTCCTCATTTCGGTCCTAAAGGAATTCCCCCTTATCCTTAGTCAAAGGTCAAGTGCAAAGGGACCCAGGCCAAGTGCAAAGGGACCCAGGCCAAGTGCAAAGGGACCCAGGCCAAGTGCAAAGGGACCCAGGCCAAGTGCAAAGGGACCCAGGCCAAGTGCAAAGGGACCCAGGCCAAGTGCAAAGGGACCCAGGTCAAGTGCAAAAGGGACAAAGGTCAAGTGCAAAAGGGACAAAGGTCAAGTGCAAAAGGGACAAAGGTCAAGTGCAAAGGGATCGAAGTCATTTGCAAAAGGACAAAAGGTCAAGTGCAAAAGGACAAAGGCAAGTGCAAAGGGACAAAGGTCAGGTGCAAAGGGACAAAGGTCAGGTGCAAAGGGACAAAGGTCAGGTGCAAATGGACAAAGGTCAGGTGCAAAGGAACAAGGGTCAAGTGACAAAGGGCAAATGCAAAGTGACAGAAATCAAAGGCAAGGGGAAATTACCATCCCAGGGGCACTATTGCTGCATTTATGGCCATGCTGATGATCCAATTATATAATCCTCCAAAACCCCAGTCTCCCATCCAACACCCTCCTTCATTCCATCGAGCAGGGTAGTAATGTCTTCTTGATGTTTGGTGATATTACTAGTTTTATCCTGAACTCACATCATACATTTTCCTTTTACAATAGCACATGTCCCTCCCTCACAGGCCAACAGATAGTCTAAGGCATATCTTTTCAGTAAAGAGAACAGCCGCATTTCTGATAGTTCCGTTTTTATTGCTTCGAGGGCTCCAGTAGTGGCATTTCCAAAAATGATTAGTCCAAAAAAATCATATAGTTTCAATTTATTTGCTGCCAACCCTCCCCCTACACCCCTGAAAGTAAGTAGGCTTAGTACTCCCCATCCCGCAGCATCCCACCTAGATGCTCCCATGGTAGTTGGGTTTCTCCAATTGGCGCAGAGTTTGGTGGATACTGCCCTGCGCAGAGTCCTTTTGTTCTGTCGGGACCAACTCTCTGGGCAGGGAATGGTGGTGGGGACAAGGGTACCGACGGCTACGTTCTTTGGAAAAGGAGGTTTTAGCACATTGGTCCCTTTGCCATTGAAAAAAAAGTAGTACCCTTTCTCGGTGTATAGGGACCCATTACAGTCCCTGTGTGTATTAATCACCTCGCCACCCTTTGCCCAGTCCATCCAATTACTCGAAATCCAATTGCTGTCCGTTGGGATGGGCAAGTGATAGAATCCTAGTTAGATGGGATCCATTGCCCACCCACAAAGCAGTTGCAACCCTGCAGAGACTGGGAAGCATCCTTTGGGAATGGTACATTGGATGCCCTTAGCTGTGCTGTTGCAACTAGGTTGTCACCGGGTTTGTACGATGCACATAACGTTGGAAGGGACGTCAACAACTATGCACCCGTATCCCTGGTTAGTGAAGCATCTTCCGTATTGTCTATTGTCGGTGTTCGGGGTAAAGTAACACGGCATTAGTGGTTCTATTCTGGTACTCGAAGAGTTCTGAAAGCCTGGGTATGAATGCTTATTGTCGCAAGGTAACATAGAAACATAGAAATTAGGTGCAGGAGTAGGCCATTCGGCCCTTCGAGCCTGCACCGCCATTCAATATGATCATGGCTGATCATCCAACTCAGTATCCCGTACCTGCCTTCTCTCCATACCCTCTGATCCCCTCAGCCACAAGGGCCAAACAGTTAGCTGGTGGGGCTAAGGACTCATCACAATAGACAGTGACAGCTTTGACCGGAACTATCTTCTCATCTTGACACTTTACTAATCATTCAATCCTTCCCCACTCGGGAGATACTGTAAATACGTTAATAACAGATTTCATAGCGGGGTAATTCACAACTTGCCCTTTAACAACTAAATCATTATGCCCCCCCCCCCCCCGTTAACCACGTTAAGCCAGTCTGTGCCACTAATTTTGCTAATTTAGTTTTCAAGGTCTGATTTGCCCTTTCCACCAATCCGGTGGCCTGAGGGCGATACGCACAATGAAGCTGTTGACGTACCTGTAATTGTTGGCACATTTCTTTGTTCACTGCAGCAATAAAATGATGACCATTATCTGAACTTAAACGCGCAGGAACACCGAATCGTGGTATGATTTCGGTAGATGCCTTATTGTCAGTGGTCCGCAATGCTTCAATCCATTTACTGAAAACATCGACAATTACAAGAACGTACTTATAACACTGACATCTTTCCAACTCAATGTAGTCCATTTGCAAGGTCTCAAAGGGACCTGCTGGTAAAGGGGTCTTACCTAGTTCACAGGACAAGCCTTTACCTGGATTATGCTGCTGGCAAATTAGACATTGCTGACTGATACGCTGGGACAAGTCCAAAAGTTTTGGATGCCATCAGGTCTCTAAAAGCATATCAGTTACGGCCTTGACACCAGAATGAGTTGCAAAGTGTACACATTCAATAACCCACAACGCAAGCTCATCAGACATGCAAGTCTGGGCGGCAAGCGTAACCCATAAGCTAGTGACAGGATCGTACACACAACCCTTGTCCTGCCACAGCTGTTTTACCTGTGCAGGAGTGTCCTCCTGCATTTGAAGTACTTCCTGCATTGTTGGCATTCCTTTTTCCGGGGGGGACTGATTCTTACTAGAATTTTTAGTCTGCCTCATCATACGGGGCACAACAACCTGATTAGTCCTAGAAGCTTTTTCAGTGGCCTCATTGGCAAGGCGATTGCCGATATCTTTAGGGCTCTGGCCTGATGTGTGGGCACAAACTTTAATAACTGTAAGCTGACTGGGCAATTGGATTGCCTCTAAAAGGTTGGAAACTAACTTCTGATGTGAAATAACTGTTCCTGATGAGGTCAGGAAGCCTCGATTTTTCCACAATTGTCCATAATAGTGAACGACTCCGAAAGCATACTGTGAATCAGTGTAAATATTGGCTGAAATACCTTCAGCTAAGGTACATGCCCTAGTTAATGCGAAAATTTCAGCTTGTTGTGCGGAAAATTGACTTTCAAATGCTGCTGACTCGACGGTGTCACCGTCTTGATTGATGATTGCATACCCAGACAACCGTCTTCCTTGCTCATCTATGGAAGAACTTCCATCAGTGAAAAAGGAGACATCAGGGTTGGACATGGCCGTGTCTCTGAGATCAGGCCTTGGCGATGTGTCCTCATGTATCAATTGGAGAACAACTTTTCTTCTGGAACGTGAAAACAACAACATCCTGTTGCAGGATCATATTGGCAGCTGATTGAAGGCTGTGGTAGATGGCCGAAAGAATCTGTGTGCAGTGAGAGCATCCCAATGCTACAGGATCCAACTTGGACAAATAATATGCCACGGGGCGGTGCTTGTTGCCATGTTTTTGAGTCAAGACTGCCGTAGAGCAGCCGTCTATTACCATGCAATAAAACTGGAAAGGTCAGTCATATGGTGGTCGGTCAAGGGCCGGAGCACTGCCTAAGTCAGTCTTTAATTGTAGAAAGGCCTTTTCAGCCTTATTGTCAAGCTGAAAGGTGCCATTCATAGAGGTGAACGTAGTCGGATGTTTGGTCATCATGGTGATGTTAGGGATCCACTGTCTGAGTTAATTGATCATTCCCAACCATTTTCTGACCTGTTTGGCGGTTGTTGGCAGGGGCGCATGGCAAATGGGCTGATTCTTGTTGGATCTAATCGTCAGTTTTCAGCTGAGAGGACAACTGTTACAACTCCCGAAGGCAGGTACCTCAGAGCCGCATAACATAGTCTAAAACCAGGTTCAAGTTCAAGAAAATAGTCTTTAATTTATTGAAGAGAAGACAAAAACCCGAACCTGATTTAAACAGCACAGTCAGTGAGAAGAATAGACTAACAAACAAATATAACAGTGCTCCAGCCAGCCTCGCAATGGACTGTCAAACTGGAGTCTCTAACCTGCCTAAATGGAGATAACCCTGAAGCAAAATACACAAAAACCCTCAGGTCAGTCCATATCCGTCCCAATTCAACGTTAAATGACAAATATAGGTAACAATACAAAAAGGTCTATGCCATGTGGCCAGTCCTCCTGCAGCTCACACCAGTAGCCTGTTCACTAGTCAGGGTCGATGAAGAAGAGAGAAAGTTCTGGGAACTCCTGGTATTTAAGCTTCCGATGAGTCACATGTCACCTGATGCAGCTTGGCCAATTGGGTACAGGAGCCTTAACCCCTTGATTCCTGACTCCCAGCCACGGGGCTGCACTCGGGAGAGAAACAGAAAAGGTAAGTACATAGCATTCACCGGGGGGGGGGGGGGGGGGGAGGGGATGGGGGGATGGGAAGTGCCTAACAACAACACCAAGGAATTTAACTTCTTTCTGTCCGATTTTTACTTTCTGTGGGTTAACCACATAGCCCAACTGCTGTAGATAATTAAGGAGGAGGATGGCATCCTCATGTTTGCTCCATTCATCAGGACTGGCAATGAGCAAATCATCAACATAGGCAAAGAGGTATTGACTATCTGGGTGAAGAGGTATAGAAAAAAATCATGTTGGAGGTCCACAAGGGTAAAAACCTTCGATGCTGCTGGTATTGAGGCAAGGATATGCGCAGGATTCAGGACTAGTGCATGTGGTGGTTAGACAATGGCGTTGATAGCTCTCAAGTCTTGCACTAGTCAGTACTGATCAGGTTTCCCAGGCTTAGGTACCGCTAGGATTGGGGTTTTGCCGGCTGACTGGCAAGGGACCAGAATACCCTGTTCTATCTGTCTCTTAATCAATTGGTCAATACTCGGCACAGCTTGGTACTTCAGGGGATATTGGTGGACAGATGGTAAGGTGACCCCTTCATTGATTACAACCCGAACAGGGGGCACCCTCGTCAGCCCAGCATGTGTGGAGTCCTCAGTCCACACTTCTGGGTGAGTGTATTCTAGAACATCTTTTCCACTATGGTGATGACGTTTGGTGGACTCTTTCTTTGGGCAGGGGTAAAACTGAATCTGTATGTCCCCCTGTATCAGCTGAACCTCAGTGGACAATGGGTCTGAATGTTCCACAGCTTGTTTCACCATTAGTCCAAGGTTTTTAGCATGGTATGGGAGGCTTACCTTTCTGGTGATATGTAGAGCGACCTCTGGCCCTTCTTTCCACAGGTGTTTCGGAATGGCGACAAACACAATTCTCCTGCTGGTCCCTTTACCATGGCACCGAGCTCGATTGTCCATGAAGAATTCAGTTTATCCTGATAATATTGCTGCAACTCAGTGTTAGACCCACTTGCATCATAGGCTGAAGTAACATGGTGTATTCCCCCAGGCAAATCCATAGTCCACCACTGGGGATTTCTGGTGACATAACATTGTTGAAGACACTCTGGGGCAATCGTAATACCTTCTTTACTGCACTGGAGCTTAAATTGGAAGGCGCATAATAAGTCTCTAGCCATTAGGTTGCAGCACGGGCCGTTGGTAATAATAAATTCATGCGGGACCTGTAGCTTTTGGTACCCGACGGTAACTGGTGTGGAAATAAGGTAGTCTTTAGGTTGTCCCTCAAATCCTGGTAAATGTTGGGTTATTTCCTGATTCCATCAGTCCTACTGAAGGCAGCACAGTGGAAACGGCAGCCCCCGTGTCCAGCAAGAATGGTTGCCATTTACTTCCGACCTTTAGCATCACCATGGGCTCCCGATCGGAAATAGGAGATCCCACAACCAGGATGCTCAGTCAATGTTGATTGAAGGGGTTTCCAGATGAAAAGTTGGTATATCCCATTTCTCTACCTCCTGGTCTTTTAGCATACCCTTGCCCTGGACCCCTGCATGATTTGCATTCCCTCGCCCAGTGTCCAGGTTCACCACAATTAAAACAACCGCTGTCAGGTCACTTTCCTTGATAAGGGGCCGGTGGTCATCGCTGTCCTCTCCCTCTGCCCCTTGGTTGCCCCTGCATCACATACGGAGGTCCGTAACTTGGTGCTGAGGGTCCATTTGGATAAGTATGGTAGCCATAGCCCCATCTATCAACCCAGCCTGGGTAACACATCTGTGCTTCTAATTGATAAGCGGCATTGTCAGCTGCTGGTGGTTGATGCTTTTGACTCATTTCTCTCATAACATATTCATTCTTAATAGATTTACCCGTGCCGCTACTCCCACAAGGACCATCGTTCCAGAATGCGATAACTGCCCTGCTCATTTTGCTTCATGTGGTCTCGGACCAATCCATATTATTAGTCTTAATGCTCTGAGCAACGGCCAGGGGCAAACAATTCATCAGCATGGCACAGCATTGTGGGGCCGCATTTCCACCTGCGTAATTTAGGTCTCCGGACTCAAGGGTAGGCAAGACCGGTTCTATCAGGGACCATAAATCTGTTGAGTTAGCTTGATACACAGACATAGTTGTCCTGAGGAAATTGACAAAGGCAATCAGACTCTTATTTTTGTCGGGCGCCCCTAATAAGATGGCCATCATCTCGTTAGGTTTCCATGGTGTATACACTGGGATTAAAACCGGCTGTGGCGGTTGTCCAGCAACTACTGGTGCCATTGCCATTGGGTTAGGAACCATATGGACTGGATACGGACAAGGTACTCTTTCCCTAAACTGACTTTGGTCACTATCAGTATCCAGTGATCTTTCATGTTTTCTGGCAGACCCATCCTCTAACCCCCATTCATATTGATCACCGTCTTCCTTTGAAGTCTCATCCGATGGACAATTCCTTTTGGCTACTAACAATACTCCTCGTTGGTAATGTTATTTTAATTGCCGTTTTTCTCTCCTACTGGGGGTTGGTGAGGGAGTTGGGACTGGGAAACTGTCTGGGACATTGTTCGTCCGGAGACGTGGTCGGTAAACAGACTTTTTTTCTTTTTTTTTCTTCACTCCGGGAGGGGTTGTGCTACTGGCACCTGATCCTGTTCCTGATAATTTGGGGTAAAGGCCTAATATGCCTGCTTGGGCAACGGGTTGTGGTGCTGGTGGAGCTTGAACTGGGATCTGATAGGGAGGTGGGGTGCACTAGGGACCACATTCCAATCATTTTCCCATCCCACCTCGTCTCCCCTTGTCAATTGAAGACCAACCATTGAACTACACAGTTCTGTTTTACCTTCCTTAGATTCTCCGGCCTGTTTGATTTTAATCTTATCTTTCTCCTTTTCATTCTCCCTCTCCTGTTGCTTATTCTTTTCGTGTCCACACTCTCATTTCAATACCTTAACGGTTTTGTAATTCAATACCTCCATCGATTAGTGTAATATCTAATTTAACCGCATTATCTTGCCAACTGGCCAGAATTGTTTTATCTCCTTCCTCCTCACACCACTTTCTCAATAATGCAATCAATTTCTTACTCTTTTTATTCGCATTTCATTTCCATATTAATTCTTGGGCTTGTTTTACTAGATCTGGATTTCTAGGACCCCCCAGGGGCCATTGTTTGTTACCCAATTCCTGATTTAATGCCCCTGATAATTCTCGCAATTGCTGAGAACTTTTGGGATATTTGTCACATAAAATCTGCAATGGGCTGCTAGGACTCTTGGTGTTATCTAAGTGTTTACCCATCTTAATTCACTTATCACAGTTAATATATTTATCACACTTATCACTACTATATTCACAACTGTCAGGTCTCGCGTTTGATCTAATTTCTGTTTCTTATTGGTTTTTCGTATTAGAGTTTGCATTCTTGTTTTATTTTGGTGTCTCACATCTCCTCTTGTTTCAGGTTTCATTTCCTGTCAGGTCGTTTACCCTCATGGCCCCACCCTGATGTGTTTCACCTGTGTCTCGTTATCCCCTGTTAAGTCTTTATTTAAGCCCATGGTGTTTTAGTTCTCATTGCCAGTTCGTTGTGTGTGCTACTTGGTATCATCTCGTTCCAGCTCTAGAAATATTGTGACTTTGTGAACACGACCGTTGCCTGTATTTTTTGACCACTGTTTTTGCCTGCTCCTAGATTATACTGTTGCTTCTGTGCTTGCTTACCTGTGTACCGACTTGGACCAATTAAACTCTGAATACGGATCTGCCCTGTGTCTGAGCCTGCATTTGTGTCCTCCTCCTCGTTCAGTTCTGACAACAACCAATTTAAACTATACACAGTGTTAATTTCTTATACTTTATTCTTACAACAATATAATAATGACATTCATGACACAGAGAGAGACAAAGAGAGACTGTTTTCCTCTTCTCCGTATATCGCTGCGTAGTCGACCCTTTGTTCTTCTGTTGAACGGGATCCTAACAGGTCGCATTGAGTCAGGTCAGTCTAACAAACCTTGTTGATTGGTAAGATAGACTTTTAAACAGATTGGTCCATTGGGAATGGAAAGACCCTGTTTCCAAATCTTTAACTATCTCCTCTTGCCATTCAGACCTTTCGTTTAGACCGAAAGGTCTGAATGACAATAAAGGCTATTCATTCATTCAACAAGAATAATTTAGCATGTTTCTGAATCTTTAACTATCTCCTGCCATTGCAAATGATCAGGATAAATTTAACACTTGTTAGAGGGAGGGAAGGGAAGGAGGGAGAGAGAGGTATGAGACCATCACGTATGTTTTTACTAACCTTGTGTTGGTTGGTCTTTATGGAAAGAACACAGAGCAAAAAGAGGGCTGCTTCTTAGCGTGCCATTGAAGACCAAAAGCCCCGGAGCTGCGCATTGAGTTTTTGGCAGCACCCGTACCTCAGGCCGGGAAGACAGGGCGGAACTCGGGGTGCCCTGCTCAGTCTGCTCGAGCCGACTCTCCCCCGCATCAGTCCGGAAGACTGCGGATTGACGGTAAAACCGCACAAAAGTCGAGTAGCCCCGCTGGAGCGGCAGGTACAGACTTCCCGCCGCATCAGTCCGGAAGACCTCGGACTGGCAGCATGCCCGTGCGGATGTCGTGCAGCCCCGCTGGAGCGGCAGGCACTGACTCCCCACTGCCTCAGTCTGGAAGACCGTGAACTGGTGGTAAACGGTAGGGAATTGAAGAATACAGTTGAACAGAAGGATCTGGGAATAACCGTGCATAGTTCCTTGAAGGTGGAATCTCATATAGATAGGGTGGTAAAGAAAGCTTTTGGTATGCTAGCCTTTATAAATCAGAGCATTGAGTATAGAAGCTGGGATGTAATGTTAAAATTGTACAAGGCATTGGTGAGACCAAATCTGGAGTATGGTGTACAATTTTGGTCGCCCAATTATAGGAAGGATGTCAACAAAATAGAGAGGGTACAGAGGCGATTTACTAGAATGTTGCCTGGGTTTCAACAGCTAAGTTACAGAGATAGGTTGAATAAGTTAGGTCTTTATTCTCTGGAGCGCAGAAGGTTAAGGGGGGGACTTGATAGAGGTCTTTAAAATGATGAGAGGGATAGACAGAGTTGATGTGGACAAGCTTTTCCCTTTGAGAATAGGGAAGTTTCAAACAAGAGGACATGACTTTAGAATTAAGGGACAGAGGTTTAGGGGTAACATGAGGGGGGACTTCTTTACTCAGAGAGTGGTAGCGGTGTGGAATGAGCTTCCAGTGGAAGTGGTGGCGGCAGGTTAGTTGGTATCATTTAAAAATAAATTGGATAGGCATATGGATGAGAAGGGTATGGAGGGTTATGGTATGAGTGCAGGCAGGTGGGACTAAGGGAAAAAAGTTGTTCGGCACGGACTTGAAGGGCCGAGATGGCCTGTTTCCATGCTGTAATTGTTATATGGTTAACTGAATACCTTTGTGCAATATACCCATTTCAAGATGGAAACATTTGATACTGCCAAGCAACTGATTTCCAGAGGGTACTTCATGGCCTGCATCGATCTAAAAGATGCATGCTATTCTGTACCTATACATAAAGATCACCGCAGATATTTAAAATTTGTCTGGATGCAGCAGTTGTGGCAGTATAGAGCACTGACTAATGGACTTACAACAGCCCCTAGGTTATTTCCAAAATATTGAAACCAGCATTGGCGTCTCTACGGAGACAAAACCACATAGTCATGGCCTATCTTTATGACATACTAATTGTGGGGAAAACTTTGGAATTGGCTAAATTAGCTGTGACAGCCACCAAGTCATTATTTCAAAAGGTGTGGTTCATCATCCATCCAGCCAAATCTAAGTTAACACCTTCTGTCGTTATGGACTATCTGGGATTCACGATTAACACAAATCATATGATTATTACTTTCCCAAATAACAAAGCGGCAGATATAATAGAGGCATGTAATAGCCTTGCTTGCGCCAGGAAACCAACTATTCGACATGCTGCCAAGGTAATTGGAAAACTTATAGCTACATTTCCAGCTGCACGATTTGGACCATTGCATTATCAAAACTTGCAAAGAGCAAAAATCTCAGCACTAAAAACGAATGCTGGGCATTTTGATAGACCTATGCAGTTACCAACCAAAGCAAAAAATGAGCTACGATGGTGGATTAGCAGCATTTGATATTGTTTTACTTCCATCATAGTTACAAACCCTTCAGTCGTGTTGCAAACTGACGCCTGCATTCATGGCTGGGGAGCTACCGACACCACTTATAGTTGTGGCGGCAGATGGGATTTGCACGAATCTACATTGGTCCAATCACAAGGTATGAACTATTTGGAAATGCTGGTATCATTTCATGGACTACGGGCTTACTGTACAAATATGCATCATATGCATGTCCATCTACAAATAGACAATACCACAGTGGTGGCATATTTAAACCATATGGGTGGTATCAAATCAATATCTTGTGATGAATTGGCAAACACAAGTTAGCACTGGTGCATTGAAAGAAACATTTGGATTTCAGCTACATACCTTCCGGGTAAGCTTAATACAGTGGCGGACACCAGGTCACGAAAATTCAATGACATCACCGAATGGATGTTGAACCCCGCAAATATTTGCTAACATTATAGCTCAGTATGGAACACCAGATATCGACCTCTTTGTGTCCAGATTGAACCATCAGATACCAACATATGTCTCTTGGGGACCACACCCTGGGGCAGTAGCGATGGATGCTTTCTCGCTACATTGGGGGAACTTGTTCTTATATGCATTTCCCCCTTTCTGCCTCATTAGTGGGGTATTGCGGAAAATCCAATTAGATTCTGTATCAGGGATACTGATAATACCCGACTGGCCCACTCAGCCATGGTTCCCGGTGGTCCTCGACATGGTGAAGGAACCGTGTTTTCGGTTCCCAAATGCCCGAACCTCCTGACACATCCCATAACAGGGGAGAGTCATCTGTGCCATGGTCATCTGAACCTGTTGGCATGCAGGTTCTGAAGAGACTGTTACTGGAATTCGGGCTGTTGAACAGGACCATGGACATCATCACGGCATCGTGCAGAGATTCCACAAGGAAGCAATACCTTACCCATGTAAGGAAATGGGAGGTGTTCTGTTCCAGGACTGATATCACCTACGACTCTGCCACCATCACAGATGTGCTGGAATTCCTCGTGGGCCTTCACTATGATGAGGGCCTCAGCTACAGTGCCATCAGCAGTGCTAGGAGTGCCTTATCATTCTACCTCAGACTTGGAGTGGGATCCCATCCACAGGTGTCGAAACTTGTGAGGGGTATTTTTAATTCCAACCCTCTAAGGCCACGATACACTATGACCTGGGATATTGGGGTAGTGTTGTCACTACTCAGGAGTTGGTCACCAGTTTTGAAACTCCCACTGGCAAAACTCACCTATAAAGTGGTGATGCTGATGGCACTTATCCCAGCTCAATGAGTCCAGACCCTCCACAAACTGAAATTGGACAGGATGGTCTCGAACCCCACCAAGGTAACCTTCTTTATTGACGAGTTACTGAAACACCACAGACCTGGGACAACCGGTCTTAAATTGGAATTCCTGGCATATCCCATTGATGTATGCCTCTGTATAACCACCCATCTCTGACATTATATAAATGTCACCCATAAAATCAGGAGTATGGAAGTAGCACTCTTTATCAGTTTTAAACGCCCACACTGCAGGGTAACTGTGCAAACTATTTCCAGGTGGCTCAGGGTGGTGTTGGTTGCAGCAGGGGTAGACACTGATATTTTGAAATCTCATTCTATCAGGGCTGCGTCCACATCAGCGGCGAGGACCATGGAGGTGCCCATGGACCATATCCTCGCAATAGCGGGCTGGGCCAATGAAGGCATATTTCAATGGTTTTACAATAAACCTGTAGCCACACCCGCGACGTTTGCGGACACTGTTTTAAGTTCTGTTCCCTGAACGTTTCCCCGAAGTCAGGGGTTTTTGTTTGTGTTAATAAATACATTATTGATTTTCAGCTCTGATTCAAGTCTAAAATACGTCAACATACTTCCTCCATCCGTTATTACGGCAGTGTGTGAGCATGGACATGGTTTCAGGGCATGAAATCACAGAGCTTTGAAATCTTCAAGAAGTCAATCACGTGACTCCCAACTAAAATAGTAAGATTAAACGAGAACTTACCAGTTTGAAGTTTGATCCTTATTTTATGAGGAGTTACGATGAGGGATTTTGTGCCCGCCGCTCCCAACCCTCTATCATAAGGTCAACTGGTATATTAGTTTATCTTAATCTTACTATCTCCAATCAGTTCTGCTATCTGTGATTTCACACCGCTGCTTTGAAGAATGTCGCGCATGCGTGCTGGCGGGGTCTTCACAAAATCCCTCATCTTAACTCCTCAAAAAATAAAGATCAAACTTCAAACTGGTAAGTTCTCATTTAATCTTACTATTTTAAGGCAACACTCCATTGCTTCATCCAATCAAGTATTCTCTAATTTGTACTGTGCCAGTGTTGAGCAATGGGCTGCGTAGACAGGAACTGTGATGGATGGAGAAGTAAGAGGGAAAGTATGTCGGATAAATCCCTCCCACACGGGGTCAGCATGGGGTCGGTGACACACACTGCACTGTGTATCTTGGAACTGGAATGGAGGGAGAGGGTGTGAGAGGAACCATCCATGACACCAGTGTACCAGTCTGGCACTGGGCCACGCCTGCAGTAAATGTCATGGCTAGTTGGTGTTGTGGAAATAATAGACTAGAAACACCTGCCTGTCGGTGGGTCACTATTGTGTACTGGACCGTTTCCATTTGAACTGTAATGGACAGGGGGTGGTGTGGAGGGAGCAGTCCCAGGGTAAACCACTGCTAGATCAGTACAGGATTGGTGTTTGACAATGAGCTACGAATGTGGGAATTGGAAAGGAGATATTACAACGCATAAGCAGGATGGTCCAAAAGAGGGTACCTATCAACTCTGCTCAGATAGAAAGAAGGGGCAGTCACCAGTGAGGAAAGCAAACATACATTGACATTTATTGCAATGTTATTCAGAAATGGGGAATTTATTTTAAAATTGTATTGGGTGCTAGTGAGGACACACCAGGAATATGATGCACAATTTTGGTATTCTTATTTAAAAAATAATAAACTAGCGTTGAAGGCAGTCCAGAAGAGAATCACTAATCATAAATGACTAGACTAAGTGGGACCCGTTAGGTCCCAGCATCACACGGGAGGGCTGGTCCCCCAACGCAACATTCCACCTCTCCACCAATTCCAATATTGCTGGCCAGTGGGGAGTTGGGGGGGCTTTCTGTTGTGCTAGTACGCATGTTGTGGGCCGAAGGTACTGGTTTCCAGAGGGCTAGTATAGACATTGTGGGCCGAATGGATTCTTGGGCTGGCAGCTTAGTCACTGAGACCTGGCAGTACAGTCACTCGGACCTGGCAGGCTGGCAGCTGAGAAACTGCCAGAAATTCTGCCCTAAACAGGTGACAGACTGTGAGAGAGAGAAGGGGGAGAGGGTGGACTGAATGGATTATTGGGCTGACAGTTCAGTCACTTACGGCTGGAGGGCTGGCAGTTCACTTACTCATGGCTGGTGGGCTGGCAGTTCACTTACTCATGGCTCGTGGGCTGGCAGTGCAGTCACTCATGCCTGATACGCTGACAGTTCACTCAGTACCCCTCCTCCCTTCACCCCCCACTCTGCTCCTTGCCATTCCCTTCCCCCCACACATTCAGTGCATCTCCCGACAACCTCCCCCCATGCACTCTTAGTGGCTCTTCCACAGAGGAGCCATTCCTGCCTATTTGGTTCCCATTGTGATGAAAAAAACACAGGCATCAAAATTGCAAAAAGGATTTATTAAAATTTAAAATGTGAATGACTCTTAAAATATAAAAACAATTTAAATGTTAAAGATGAGAATTATTAAGTTATTTCTTGTTGTGTCTCTTGTCGTGTTCTGCTGCTCATTGCCTCTTGATGACTATTTCCTGTTGATAAAAAGAGACAATTTTAATATAGAGAAATTCAGCGCTCAAATTTTAAGAATGAGAATTTATCTCAGAAGTCATCATTCAATGAAGAACGCTTTTAATGACAACATTCTTGGTCGATGTTCCGTCCTTCAGGAAAACTTTGACATTTCCCTTCATCTTTCCTTGGCTAAGAGCCACATATAGTTGTCCATGCTGAAATACCGGTTTGCTGAGGTTTGTCAACACCTTCTGCACTGTTTGGCCTTGCGATTTATGGATTGTCATAGCAAAACTTGATTGAATGGGGAATTGGGTCCGCTGAAGGGGAATGTCTTCACTTTCTGTCAAAATGAGTGCTATCCTAGGAATGAGAACAATGTCATCTTTGAAGGCTCCCATGTTGATTCTTGCAATGATCGGATTATTGCGTAGCTCTTCCACAATCATCCTCGTTCCGTCGCATAACCATATAACCATATAACAATTACAGCACGGAAACAGGCCATCTCGGCCCTTCAAGTCCGTGCCGAACAACTTTTTTTCCCTTAGTCCCACCTGCCTGCACTCATACCATAACCCTCCATACCCTTCTCATCCATATGCCTATCCAATTTATTTTTAAATGATACCAACGAACCTGCCGCCACAACTTCCACTGGATGCTCATTCCACACCGCTACCACTCTCTGAGTAAAGAAGTTCCCCCTCATGTTAACCCTAAACTTCTGTCCCTTAATTCTAAAGTCATGTCCTCTTGTTTGAATCTTCCCTATTCTCAAAGGGAAAAGCTTGTCCACATCAACTCTGTCTATCCCTCTCATCATTTTAAAGACCTCTATCAAGTCCCCCCTTAACCTTCTGCGCTCCAGAGAATAAAGACCTAACTTATTCAACCTATCTCTGTAACTTAGCTGTTGAAACCCAGGCAACATTCTAGTAAATCTCCTCTGTACCCTCTCTATTTTGTTGACATCCTTCCTATAATTGGGTGAGCAAAATTATACCCCTTACTCCAGATTTGGTCTCACCAATGCCTTGTACAATTTTAACATTACATCCCAGCTTCTATACTCAATGCTCTGATTTATAAAGGCTAGCATACCAAAAGCTTTCTTTACCACCCTATCTATATGAGATTCCACCTTCAAGGAACTATGCACGGTTATTCCCAGATCCCTCTGTTCAACTGTATTCTTCAATTCCCTACCATTTACAATGTACGTCCTATTTTGATTTGTCCTGCCAAGGTGTAGCACCTCACATTTATCAGCATTAAACTCTATCTGCCATCTTTCAGCCCATTTTTCCAACTGGCCTAAATCACTCTGTAGACATTGGAAATCCTCTTCATTATCCACAATGCCCCCTATCTTGGTATCATCTGCATACTTACTAATCCAATTTACCACCCCTTCATCCAGATCATTGATGTACATGACAAACAACAAAGGACCCAACACAGATCCCTGAGGCACCCCACTAGTCACCTGCCTCCAACCCGACAAGCAGCCATCCACCATTACCCTCTGGCTTCTCCCATTCAGCCACTGTTGAATCCATCTTGCTATTCCTGCATTTATACCCAACAGTTGAATCTTCTTAACCAACCTTTCATGAGGAACCTTGTCAAAGGCCTTACTAAAGTCCATATAGACAACATCCACTGCTTTACCCTCGTCAATTTCCCTAGTAACCTCTTCAAAAAATTCAAGAAGATTAGTCAAACATGACCTTCCAGGCATAAATCCATGTTGACTGTTCCTAATTAGACCCTCTTTATCCAGATACTTATATATATTATCTCTAAGTATCTTTTCCATTAATTTGCCCACCACTGAAGTCAAACTAACCGGTCTATAATTGCTAGGTTTACTTTTAGAACCCTTTTTAAACAATGGAACAACATGCGCAGTACGCCAATCCTCGGGGACTATTCCCGTTTCTAATGACATTTGAAATATTTCTGTCATAGCCCCGGCTATTTCTACACTAACTTCCCTCAATGTCCTAGGGAATATCCTGTCAGGACCTGGAGACTTATCCACTTTTATATTTTTCAAAAGTGTCAGTACTTCTTTGACTTTGAAACTCATAGTATCCATAGCTACTCTACTAGTTTCCCTTACCTCACATAATTCAATATCCTTCTCCTTGGTGAATACCGAAGAAAAGAAATTGTTCAATATCTCCCCCATCTCTTTTGGCTCTGCAGATAGCTGTCCACTTGGTCTCTCCAATGGACCAATTTTATCCCTTGTTATCCTTTTGCTATTAATATAGCTGTAGAAACACTTTGGCAGCTCCAAGTTTGTCATTAATATGATTGGAGATCCTTTTTTCAACTCCAATTTGTGTGGTGGTAATCCAGAGAGCTCGAGAGAATCGAGGAAATCTTTTGGGAAGTGAGTATCATGAGTTCCCTCAGTGACAGCATTGAAAGAAAAGTACTCCTTAACGATTCCAGGTAAGTCTGATACATGTAGACTTGATGCTTCTCGTGGTATCGTTGTGAGGAACCAAGATACAATTGTTGGAGAATAATTCTGCAGGATTGTCAAATGTGGGATAGACAATCCTCCAGTGTTTCTGCTGATAGATGCATGTCTTGTGGGATTTCAATTTCATCGTCTCCATTCTTTAAAATCTTGTCTTCTCCAACTTTCAACAAATATTGAGACCAGTCGCCTTCTCCCTCTGTCAATCGCATATTTGTGTGCAATTCAAACTTGGTGAAAAGTCTCCACAAGTAGGATTTCTTGATGCAGGAATTTTCAACATCAACATCATTTCCCCTTTTCACCACAGCAAGTAGTTGTCGAAAATGGCCACAAGAATCGATAAGAATGCCGCCAAAAGACTTAGTGTTGCTGCAGACATCTTGACGAGTTCTGTCCACCGCTTCAAAGCTTTCTCTCCTAATCATTGGACATTCATCCCAAACAATGACTTCCACTTGCATCATGAAATGTGGCGTCTTAAAGTTCTTCTCAATGTTGCAGAATGTATCCTCCGCCACTTGGATGGGTATCTTGAATCGCGAATGTGCAGATCTTCCACCAGGCATTAATGTAGCTGCTATCCCAGAGGATGCGACAGCAATAGCCACATCACCTTGCCCTCTGACCTTTCCTGATATGATGTCGTAAAAGCAGCCTCAACACAATTTCAGTTGTTAATGAACACTGAAGAATTTGTGCAAAACATTTTTTTGAGGCGGGGGCTGTCGGGGTGGGGTGGGGGTGGCAAATGTCATGCAGCCGAGGGAGGGGCACAGCTTCAGACGGGGGGGGGGGGGGTGTCCTCCAGTGGGGGATGTGGGCGGTAGTACAGGGCAGGAGGGGGCGCATCCTATAGCCAGGCGGAGGGCAGTGTCAAGGTGGGGATGTCGGGGGGGGGGGGGGGGGTGCCGGGTGAGCAACTTACTCATGACCTGTGGACTCACTCACTGCCTTGGGGTTAACTCATGGCCTTTGGACTGACTGGCTGACGGCTTGTAGACTGACTGACTGATGACTGATACCCGACTTCTGGAGTCACGTCCAACTTTTCTGTGTTAATAATATTTTTATTAGATGTAGTAATTTCCAAGTAGTAAAACAAATTTACAAATACCAACGTAATTCAGTAAATGTACAACTATCATATTCGCTATTATTATCTTCTGTTTTTTAGAAATAAAGAAAGAATAAGAAAAAAGGAATAGACTTTAAATCGAAAAAAAAAAAAAAAAGAAAGAAAATGATTGTGTTTGAATAATAAAAAAAGATAAAAAGTCAAAGAGAAAAAAAAGAAAAGAAAAAGAAAACAAACACTACTTAGTATATATCTATTCAGTATATATATATAATTCCCCTTTATGAACAATATATGGTATAATATGAATATTTAAGGTAGAAACAACAAAATGTATTGTAATTATAACGTCGTATTGCGGAGACGTGTACACAAAACCCAATTAGAAAATCCATATTTTTTTCGTCAAATCCTGTCTAGTACCCATTGAGTAGTAATGCCAAGAACAGCTAGCCCTTCAAATATTGTATATATGGAGACCATATTTGTTCAAAGATATCACATTTGTCCATTAGGACAAATCTGATTCTTTCCAAATACAAAGTCTCCAACATCTCTGCTGTCCACATTTTAATTATGGGGGTTAATGTTCCCTTCCAAAATTTCAATATTATTTTTTTCCCTATTATCAAACAGTAATCTAAGAAAATTCTTTGATTTACTGTTAATACGCATTGTGAATCCGGAATTCCTAATATTATTAACTTTGGTTCTGGATCCAGTTTAACTCTAAGAACTTCAGATATAACTCTAAAGATTTCTGTCCAATAATAACTAAGTTTTGAACACGTTACAAAACTATGTATTAAATTAGCCTCTAAATTCTGACATTTATCACAAATAGGAGAGACATTAGGAAAAATTCTATTTAATTTGGTTTTTGAATAATGTAACCTATATAAAACTTTAAATTGTATCAATGTATGCCTCGCGTTTAATGAACAGCGATGTATGCGTTGTAAACTTTCTTCCCAAGATTCTTTTGTTATAGATAAACCAATTTCATTTTCCCATGCTTGACGGTATATTTCTGTTGTTGGATTCTCCCTATCCAAAATAAGATTATATATATAAGCTATAAATTTTTCTGAATTTGGATGTTTATTAAATACTTCATCAAATAATCCTGGTTCTTTAATTTTATAATCTTGTGTGTTAGACTTAATATAATCTCTAATTTGTAGATACCTAAACAAATTATGTGGTGGTAACCCATAAATTTCTTGTAACTCATGAAATAAAAGAAATTTTCCCTTTCTATACAGATGTTCAATCCTATAAATTCCTAAACACGTCCAACTTTTCTAAACTGAAAACTGTAACATCTACATTTAGGAACAGCTTCTTCCTGACAGCCATCAGGCTATTAAACAAAACAAATAAGCACTCAACTACGAAAGACTATATAATTGGCACTATTTGTTATTTGTTGATCACACACACCCTCACTTCACACCGACACTCACACAGACTCACACACACACACACAGACTCATATATATATATACACACACACGCACACACAGTCTCATACACACATTCACATACACACATTCACACACACACACACACACACACACAGACTCATACACACACACACACACACACACACACATACATTCACACACACAGACACCTACACACATTTTCACACACTCATACACACACAGATTCATATACACTCTCACACACACACATACAGACTCATACGCACATTCACACACACATTCACGCACATTCACTCATACACACATCCACATCCACACATCCACACAGACTCATACTCACATTCACACACACCCATATATTCACGCAGACGCATCCTCATACACAAACACACACCCAAACACTCGGCCAATATTAAAATGCCAAGTAACTTCAGAAGTTGAATATAGTGTTGAATATAGTGTGTAAAATGAATCTTTAAAGCCTGCTGTAGAGGTTGCTGCTGAAGCAAACTCACCATAGAGAGCAGTAAACTCATGAATTATTCAACAGCACCTGCACTCGGCGCCATCTTGCAACCAAGCAAAAATCACAGAATGAGCGCCAATTTTGAAATTAAACACAGTTCTGATCTAATAAAATGTTTATTGACTTTATCCATTAGAAAACCGTTGCTGAAAGCCCTTTTAAAAATGGCAAGCAATTGCGGGAAAAAAACACTTAGCAAGCAGGCAAGCCGACAAAATACACATCAGTTCGCTGAAAAGCACATCCCGGAGACTCAGCGTGGAGTAGATTTGCAGCTCAGAGAGCCGTGACCCTCTCGCATCCTGGGTCTGGCAGAGACTGAGTGAGGAACGACACGTCTGGGTTTTATATTCCCTCCCCCTGCCACCAGCAGGGGCAGCAGAGAGAATGGGGAATTTGTTAAAAACATTAATATCTCTCTCAGTTTTCATCGATGGGAAAATTCCCCTGGGCGAGGCAGGTGGAGGGGGTCTGTGAGCGAGGTGGCAAAAAATGACGGCCGTAGGTGACGGCGTTCCCTTGGAAATCGCAGCACAGCGGTCAAGATCAGACTTTTAGTGATATAGATATGTGCTGGGAGATTGAAATCCACGAGGATAATGGAGGCAGGAGGGGGACAGCAGAGATATCTCATTGGGGAGTGTGGCCAGAGAAAAAACATCTTCACCCAATCCCACCTCACTCTCACCTCAGCCTCGCTTCCGTCCATTGCTCAATGTTCCGCTGGTGGTCTTTCATCAGACATTGTCTCGGCCTGAGGTAGGCAAGCCATTGCTCTGTGTGACAGCTTCCTGTAACAAACACAGAATCAGTAAGGAGCTTTGGCATCTAATGCACCCTCTTCTATCTCCAGTAATTCTCTTTCCCATAATGTACTTACAGAAAGTATCTGTTTTTTCTTGGTTTTATCTGCCAAAGCTATCTGCTGTCCCATTTGGCCCTCCTGATTTCCCACCTAAACCATGAGTAAATGGGGCGAGCTGAAATGGGCATCTTGGTCGGCTTGGTCAACAAGGGCGAAAGAGCCTGTTTCTGGGCAGTGACTGTCTGACTGTAAAATGGGTGGGTTAGTTGGAGCCATTACCTCCAGAACATTCTCCCCACTCTGTGTGACAGTGTCTAGGAACTGCTCATGTAAATGTCGAGAAAGAGTTAGTATGGGTTGATTCTAAATGGACTCGTGCTGTACGTGCTCTCTGCATCTCTCTCCATCAGTCTTTTTTATCATTTCAAAAACTTTATTCAACACAAATCATAAAATACAACACATCAAAACACAATCAAAAATCACACTATAATGAACAGATCATTGTAGTACAGCAGTACATTCATTTATAATCGCCTCAACCCCACGCGGCGACCAGCGCTGACGGAAGGCCTCCAGAGTCCCCGTGAACACCGCGTGTTCCCTCTCCAGGGACACACGTGCACGGACGTAGGCCCGAAAGAGGGGCAGGCAGCCGACTCTCGCCTGACCGTCGACCGCCCGCTGCCTGGACCCACGAATGGCCATCTTGGCCAGGCCAAGGAGCAAACCGACAGGTAAGTCCCCCCCCCACACTCGGCTCTCCCCACTCCCCGCCTTGTGTCCAAACACCAGGATTGTGGGGCTAAAATGCAGCCAGAACTTGAGGAACAGCCCCTTCAGATATTGGTACAGGGGCAGTAACCTCACACACTCCATATACACATGGAATACGGTCTCCTCCTCTCCGCAGAAAATACATGCGGCAGACGAGCCCGTGAACCGACTCAAAAGTTTATTACAAACCACCGCTCCATGCAGCACTCTCCACCCCAGGTCCCCAATATAAAGGGGTACAACTCCCTTATAGAAGGACCCCCACTGGGGCCCCCCGCCGCCTTCGGATGGTAACACCGTCCTCCATGGTGAGTCAGGACGGGAGACGAAGGCACGGTGGTTCAGAATGTGCAGGAGCATCCTGTACAGTGCGCGTCTCCTTGCATCACAAAATGGCATGCTGGTCATCTCAGAAAGGCAGCTCAGATTATGCGGAGCCGGAGGCTGAGAAATATCCCGAAGCCTAGGCCCGATGAGCAGATCTGACGGAGCAGGGGTAAGCTCTATCTGAACCACTCTAGGCTCGCGCCTCTCCTCGACAACCACCATGACAGGATGAGGACCAGCCACACCCGCAGCCACAACATCCCCCTCTCCTCGTGGAACAACACTCTGGCTGAACACCACCAAATTCCTCACTCTTAACACATCCCTATAGAAAACAGGCAAGCCCCTTAGAGCGGGTCGACTGACACCCGCCACCGGGAGCCGCGAGACCCCCCTTAGGCAACGACCCTGACGAAAAAAATACGTGGCCAGAGCGTGCCATCTGGGAGGGTTCTCTACATACATGTATCTCCGCAGAGTCCTGAGACGGAGAGCCGCCACCTGGGTGCGCACGCACACCAAGGACTGGCCGCCCTCCTCTAACGGAAGACTCAGGACCGCCGCGGAAATCCAATGCTTCCTATTTCCCCAAAAGAAATCCACCAGCTTCTTCTGTATAGCAGTTACAAATATAGAGGGCGGGACAAGAGTAGCCAGCCGGTACCATAACATAGAGGCCACCAGCTGGTTTATGACCAGCACCCTCCCCCGAAAGGAGAGAACTCCAAGCAGGCCTGACCAGCGCCCCAGCCGAGCAACCACCTTCGTCTCCAACTCTTGCCAGTTTGCCGGCCAAACATCCTCAGTGGGACTCAGGTACACCCCCAGATAGAGGAGGTGCGTGGTACTCCACGCACCTCCTCGCATACATTGCCATCTCCTCCGGCAGGGAGTCTACCTGCCACTGACCCACTAAAAGTCCAGAGCACTTACTCCAGTTAATCCTAGCAGAAGATGCAGCCGAGAAAATCTCCTGGCAGTCACGCATCCTCCGCAGGTCACCAGGATCAGTGAACATAAGAAGTACGTCATCAACATACGCCGATAGAATCACCTCAACTTTCAATGACTGGTGTACCATGACACCCAGGTCGCGCTGCATCTCCCCTTTTCCTAATCGGCCTCCATTTAGATAATAGTCTGTTTTCCTATTTTTGCCACCAAAGTGGATAACCTCACATTTATCCACATTATACTGCATCTGCCAAACATTTGCCCACTCACCCAGCCTATCCAAGTCACCTTGCAGTCTCCTAGCATCCTCCTCACAGCTAACACTGCCCCCCAGCTTAGTGTCATCCGTAAACTTGGAAATATTGCCTTCAATTCCCTCATCCAGATCACTTATGTATATTGTAAATAGCTGGAGTCCCAGCACTGAGCCTTGCGGTACCCCACTAGTCACTGCCTGCCATTGTGAAAAGGACCCGTTTACTCCCACTCTTTGCTTCCTGTTTGCCAGCCAGTTCTCTATCCACATCAATACTGAACCCCCAATGCCGTATGCTTTAAGTTTATATACTAATCTCTTATGTCGGATCTTGTCGAAAGCCTTCTGGAAGTCCAGATACACCACATCCACTGGTTCTCCCCATCCACGCTACTAGTTACATCCTCGAAAAATTCCACAAGATTCGTCAAACATGATTTACCTTTCGTAAATCCATGCTGACTTTGTCCAATGATTTCACCATTTTCCAAATGTGCTGCTATCCCATCTTTAATAACTGACTCTAGACAGTTTCCCCACTACCGATGTTAGACTAACTGGTCTGTAATTCCCCGTTTCTCTCTCCCCCCTTCTTAAAAAGAGGGGTAACGTTTGCTGCCCGCCAATCCTCAGGAACTACTCCAGAATCTAAAGAGTTTTGAAAGATTATCACTAATGCATCCACTATTTCCAGAGCTACTTCCTTAAGTACTCTGGGATGCAGCCTATCTGGCCCTGGGGATTTATCGGCCTTTAATCCATTCAATTTACCCAACACCACTTCCCGACTAACCTGGATTTCACTCAAGTACTCCTTTGACCCGCGGTCCCCTGCTATTTCCGGCAGATTATTTATGTCTTCCTTAGTGAAGACGGAACCAAAGTAGTTATTCCAATGGTCCGCCATATCCTTGTTCCCCACGATCAACTCACCTGTTTCTGACTGCAAGGGATCTACATTTGTTTTAACTAATCTATTTCTCTTCACATATCTATAAAAACTTTTGCAGTCAGTTTTTATGTTCCCTGACAGTTTTCTTTCATAATCTATTTTTCCTTTCCTAATCAAGCCCTTTGTCCTTCTCTGCTGGTCTCTGAATTTCTCCCAGTCCTCTGGTATGCTGCTTTTTCTGGCTACTTTGTACGCATCATCCTTTGCTTTGATACTATCCCTGATTTCCCTTGTTATCCACGGATGCACTACCTTCCCTGATCTATTCTTTTGCCAAATTGGGATGAACAATTTTTGTAGTTCATCCATGCAGTCTTTAAATGTCTTCCATTGCGTATCCACCGTCAACCCTTTTAGAAGTGATTGCCAGTCAATCTTGGCCAATTCACGTCTCATACCCTCAAAGTTACCTCTTCCTTAAGTTCAGAACCATTGTTTCTGAATTAACAATGTCACTCTCCATCCTAATGAAGAACTCAACCATATTATGGTCACTCTTGCCCAAGGGGGCACGCACAATAAGACTGCTAACTAACCCTTCCTCATTACTCAATACCCAGTCTAAAATAGCCTGCTCTCTCGTTGGTTCCTCTACATGTTGATTTAGATAACTATCCCTCATACTTTCCAAAAAATCCTCTTCCTCAGCGCCCCTGCCAATTTGATTCACCCAATCTATATGTAGATTGAAGTCACCCATTCTAACTGTTTTGCCTTTGTCGCACGCATTTCTAATTTCCTGTTTTATACCATCCCCAACTTCACTACTACTGTTAGGTGGCCTGTACACAACTCCCACTAGCGTTTTCTGCCCCTTAGTGTTTCGCAGCTCTACCCATACCGATTCCACATGCTCCAAGCTAATGTCCTTCCTTTCCATTGCGTTAATCTCCTCTCTAACCAGCAATGCTACCCCACGTCCTTTTCCTTTCTCTCTATCCCTCCTGAATATTGAATATATTTAATATAAAGCAGCTGACTCACCAGTACCCTGGGATGGATGAATCAGGTCTCTAACCACGTGGATGTTATCCTGAATGGACCGGCCAGGGACTGTATAAGACTGGTCAGGATGAATCAGTTGATGCAGCACGGAGCCCAGGCGATTTGCCATTGCCCGTGCAAAAACCTTATACTCTGTGCATAGGAGAGAGACCGGGCACCAGTTCTTCAACAAGCGGAGTTTGCCCTTCTTAGGCAGCAAGACACCAACTGCCCTACGCCATGAGAGAGCAAGACACTAACTGCCCCGGTCGCCACGCTTTCTCCAGAACCAACATGTAGTCACCCCCGAGGATATCCCAGAAAGCTCTAACAAACTCCACCGTCAACCCATCCAGCCCGGGTGACTTACCCCTCCTGAGCTGATGCTTACCCCTCCTGAGCTGAGTCAACTCCTCCAAAGATAAGGGGCCATCAAGAAGATCGGCCACCTCCCTATCTACAGTCGGTAGACCCTCCGACAGATCTTGCTGAGCCTCCACACTGAATTCATCCGCAGAGAACAGGGACCCATAAAAGGACCTAACCAAGGCATTGATCCTCTCTGGATCAGTGACAGAGGAGCCGTCATCTGCGAGCAGCTCCACGAGTTGTTTGCGAGCTCCCCGCCTCTTCTCCAGAGAGAAAAAGAAAGGCGAAGCTCGGTCCAGATCGTGCAGCATCTGGACCCGAGACCTCACGTAAGCCCCTCGGGACCGTTCAAGCAGCAGGCTCCTCAAAGCATCCTTCTTCTTCTGAAACTCTCCCCATTCGCTGGAGTCTTCACCAAACTGACCCAGGCGAGACTCTGCATCCAGTATCTCCCTCTCAAGCTTCTCGACCGCTGAGTCCCACCTTCCAGTCGACCCCCACGTATATTTCTTTCAAAAGAGACGGATGTGAGCTTTACCCACATCCCACCACTGCCTAAGGGAAGAAAAGCACCTCTGCCTCTCTCTCCACTTCACCCAAACCCGACTGAATGACTCCCGGAAACACCGATCCTCCAGCAGCCTGTTGTTGAAGTGCCAGTACGTGGACCCAGCCCGAGCGCACGCTGGATTAAAATCCACATGCACCAGACAGTGGTCCGAGCACGGCACCAGCCGCATTGAGGCCGCTGAGACACGAGAAACAAACGCTCGGGAAATATAAAACCGATCAATGCGGGAGCCACCACCCTCAGACCTCCGCGAAAAAGCAGTGGAATCTGGGTGAAGGTTCCGCCATGCATCAACCAACTCAAAGGAGTCAATCAACCCTCTCAACTTCTTTGCTACAGCAGGCGCACACTGAGTACCAGAACGGTCCCGCACCTCAAGTGTGCAATTAAAGTCCCCACCAAGGAAGACACACTCTCCCCTATTAATAGTGCTCAACAGAGCATTCACCTCCTGAAGTAGGCCGGCCTGCATCGTGCCGGAGCTAGGGGCATACACGTTAATGAAATGCAACGGCATGCCATCCAGGCTCACGGCCAGATGGAGCAAACGTCCTGGCACCACTTCTTGCACTTTTAAAACATTTGGCAGAAAATTTGGGGCCAACAGAAAGGCCACCCCACTCGAATTTGAGCTGAGATGACTCATGTAGACCCCCCCCCTTCCCACTCCAGTCGCCAGGTGGGTTCGTCACTAACAACGGTATATGTCTCTTGCAGATAACACACCGCAAATGTCCCCTCTCTAAGTACTGATAAAAGCTGAAATCTGCAAAAACCCGCTCTACTCCCGTTTAAATTTAATGTAGCTACTGTGAATGTGTAGGCACACTAGATTGAGACCCTCACACTCCGCCTAGACTCAAAAACTCTCTCTCTGAGGAACTCCAATAACTCCCCACACTGGCTCTTCTCAGAGTCAGGAAGACCACTATCCTTGTTGCCAAGGATAGCCTCGAGATTCTTAATCAAAGCTGGCCAGTCCTCCCACCGTCTTTTAGCAGCATCCTTTTTGGTTCTGCTGGTACGGCTTGTCCTGAGGAACTCTCGCACCTCACGGATAACACTTGCCTGAGACACGGCCTTGGAGCCTGGGCGCGCAGCCAACCCGCTCGCACCTGAATCAACAAGCTCAGAAAGACCAGAACTCTCTGACAGTTTGCTAATCCCACTACACAAACTGGCCCCGTCACTCTCCCCCTCCTCTGCCACGACACCACCCCCAGGATCAATGCCGGGGAAGGGTCCCGAAACCCCTGACCGAAACAAGCAGCCCACTGAATGGCTGGGCTCCTGCACTCTACCATCACCCTCCACGTCTGGGCCTGGGGAAGCAAAAACAAGAGGCATCCCCAGGGCCTGTGGTACACTGGCACCCCCGGAATCTGAAAGAGGATCACGACCCGAAGCAGCCCCAACCTCCACATCATCTAGAGTACCCTCTCCACAGGCAACACCCAGAGAATCTCCACTTGTTTTTAAACTCTCCCCAGACAACTCATCCGGTGAGGCATCACGCCCCCCAGCACCTCCACTGGCACTGATATGGAGCACAGACTTGAACGACAACACCCCCGAACCTCCCCCCTCGGGCTGACTCTGCTCATCCCCCATCTCAGGGGGCACACTACCAGGGGAGCCAACCCCATCAACTAGCGTGCCAGCACCCTCAGTAGGCCTCTGAAACGAGGGGACCTCCTCCGACCCAGAGGGCACACACCCAACGGAGCTAACCTCAACACCCGATGCGATAACTCCCTCGGAGGGCCCCTGAGATGAAGGGACATCCACCCGCCCTGATGACACAACTCCACCGGAGTCAACCCCAGCGCCTGGTCTTGTGACACCCGCTGAAGATCCCTGAAATGGAGGCCCAACCTCCGACCCGGAAGATGCCAGTTCAAGACCACCAGCCACATCAGTGGTGGAAGGTCTGGAGAAAGACATCCCCCTAGCTTTGGACCCACGCCCTTGCTCATCCTCACCAGGCAAATGCTTCCTTTTTGTCCCGCTAGCATGCGGAGATATGGTGACCTCCATAAGGGAAGGGTCATCCGCCTCCACATTACCCCCAACCACTTTACCACACGCACGTTTTAGCTTCCCTGCCCCCGTCTAAACCACCTCAGCTCCTTGCTGGGCCACGTCAGGTGCAATCTGCACCTCACTGGAGCTGACAGGCGCCCCTTGGGTGGTCTCAGAACTCGGCAGGTGCACACCCAATTGCATTTGACTCGCTTGGGTGGACTTTTTCTTCTCCTTCCTCTTATTCCTCCTCCTCTGCTGCTCCCAATTCCCCCTCCTCACCTCCCTCCCCCTGTGCCCCACCTTCAGCCGCCACCACAGGTTCAGGACGTGGGGGGCATGGGCTATCGCTGCCCAGGGGCCCCAATGCGGAACCTGCGGACCCGGATGGACTATCACTGCCGCCCCGAATCACCAAGGCAGAGCTAGCAGCCCTAGCCGGGTCAGCAGTACCACCCCGCGCCACTGAGGTTTGACGAACCACCCCAGATGGGCCAGCAGTGCATTCCTGGGCCACTGCACTAGAACTTCTAGCAGTGACCCCGCGAATAAGACACTCCCTACGGAGATGTCCAAATTCACCGCACGCATGACACCGTGCCTTTCCCCAACTCCAACGCACGGTTCTGGGGAAACCCCTACACTCCACCTCAAAACTCCCCTCAGCACCACCCCCCTCACCCACCTTCATGAACACCCTCCTCTTGAAACTGAAGACCCCTTTTTCCTCTGGGTCCCCCCCGGGGTGCAAGAGCCTAAAGCACTTAGACTGCACCTCCCCAAACTTGGACAGGTGTGGAATAAGTAATGCATCCGAAATGTATGTGGGGCAGCTCCGCAGGAGAACCGGTCTCACCCTGGACACCCACGGATCCACCTGTATGTGGACCCCCCCCCACTGAGATCCCCGTCTCCAGCGCTCGGACCACATCCTCCCGAGTCTTTAGTATCATCTTAACCTTTCCTCTTTCGAGCTCGGAAGAGACAATGGCCCCCCTCCCAAGAAGTTCATTCATGGCCTTCGTAATTGCTCCCCTAGACATCATAGGCCCAGTTTGAACCGAGATACCAAATCCGTCCCCATCCAAGTCAACATGAGGCTCAAGCTCAGATGGCCTTGTATCCGCCACAGATGCCACCACTGTATAGGTCCGTACCTTCGACCGTGCCCCAGCCATCGCCATCCTGACAGAGGCACAAACCAGCTCCAGGCACCCCAGCAGCTCGGCTCCAAGTTAAGTCCCAGAGACAGTCACAGTCAAAGACAGGCAGCAGAAAACAGAAACCTCCAGCTGAAGCAGGAAAGTCCCCAAGTTTGTCCACAGCTGAGAGCAGCTTTTGGGAAGCTCTATCCCAGGCTAGCCGGAAGCAAAAGTACCTTCTTCACATTAAGCCAGGCAGCCGCACTGGGCAAAATGACTTTAGGGCAGAGAAACAGTGCTAAAAACGACAAAGACACCGAGATCTTCGTACCCTCGATCTCCAGGCACTCTTGGCAGTCCGCCAATGACAACCGCACCCTCGACAATGTAGAGAAAACTCAGGAATTTTCACACTGAACATCGGGGCGTCTGTAGCAGCGACTACAGAGGGTCAAGGTCTCCACCACGGGTGAACAAGGGAGGAGGAGGAGGAGGAGGACTGCGTGAACTGTATTGCCTTCACCACAGTGAAGAATGCTGTGGTGGATGTCTGTGTTGAATTATGTTGTGTATTGTGTCCTTTTTTATTTGTGACCCTGCATGGTAAATTATATTTCACTGCACCTTATGGTGCATATGACAAATAAAGTTGAACTAGTGAACTATTGAACCTGTATCCATCTTTGACTTGCTAGGCTTTGTCCTGCCACTCCTCTCTGCCAACTTGCTTCCACTCCCCACCCTCCCCACAATCAATCTAAAGAAAGTTCTCCACCCAAGTTCTCACCTCTCCGTGCCCTCCAGAGATGCTGCCTGACCCATTTAGTTGCTCCAGTATTTTGTCTTTTTTAGTATTTTTGATTCTATCTTAATAAGCAGAGGGCACAGGGTTAAGGTGAGGAGAAGGTCTTTAGCGGGGTTGGACAGAAGACTTTTATCACCCAGAGGATGGATGGAACATGGAATGCATCACCTGGGGGGATGGTGACAGCGGAGGATATGGCAACATATCAGAAGTATCTAGATGAGCACTGGAATCACCAAGGCCTAGAAGGTAACAGATCATATGCTGATATCTGGGAATGATATAAATGGATTCTTAATGAGCAGCTTGGACGAGGTGAACTGAGTGGCCTGTATCCGTGCTGTATGATGCTTTATCTCTAACAGTTGAAGCCTGGGGCAGATCAGTGATGATTGCATTGACACAGAGCAGGCAATCTACTTTTGTCCCCGTTTTGCTGTGTTCCTGTGAGAAGACACTAAGTGATCTTGACATCATTGATGCAGGATTCTAATTAATTGATGAACATTGCAGGGGTGGACAGCAGAAAGCGACACAGGAAATTCACTCCCTGATTGAGCAGGCCAGGACTTTATCCCTTGGAGCGCAGGAAGATGAAGGGTGATCTTATAGAGGGGTATAAGATCATGAGAGGGAATGATAGTATAAATGCAGTGTTTTACCCAGAGTAGGGGAACCAAAACCAGAGGCCATATGTTGAAGGTGAGGGGGGGAAGATTGAATAGGAACCCTAGGGGCAACTTTATTTTAAATGCTAAGGGTGGTAGGTATCTGGAACGAGCTGCCAGAGGAGGTAATGGAGACAGCTACTGTCACTGCAAGTAGGTAGTGGGAGGTCAGGGACACTGATGGTGCATCTGGTTGCTTCAACTGTGGTAAGTGTGTCCAGGTTCAGCTTCTGAATGTTGGGTCAATAGACAATAGGTGCAGGCACAGGCCACTCGGCTCATCAAGCCAGCACCGCCATTTAATGTGATCATGGCTGATCATCCCCAATCAGTACCCCGTTCCTGCCTTCTCTCCATATCCCCTGACTCCGCTATTTTTAAGAGCCCTATTCACCTCGCTCTTGAAAGCATCCAGAGAACCTGCCTCCACCGCCCTCTGAGGCAGAGAATTCCACAGACTTACCACTCTCTGTGAGAAAAAGTGTTTCCTCATCTCCGTTCTAAATGCCTTACTTCTTATTCTTAAACTGTGGCCCCTGGTTCTGGACTCGCCCAACATCAGGAACATATTTCCTGCCTCTAGTGTGTCCAACCCCTTAACAATCTAATATGTTTCAATGAGATTCCCTCTCATCCTTCTAAACTCCAGGGTGTACAAGCCCAGCTGTTCCATTCTCTCAGCATATGACAGTCCCGCCATCCTGGGAATTAACCTTGTAAAGCTACGCTGCACTCCCTCAATAGCAACAACGTCCTTCCTCAAATTAGGGGACCAAAACTGCACACAATACTCCAGGTGTGGTCTCACTAGGGCTCTGTACAACTGTAGAAGGACCTCTTTGCTCCTATATTCAATTCCTCTTGTTATAAAGGCCAACATGCCATTCGCTTTCTTCACTGCCTGCTGTACCTGCATGCTTACTTTCATAGACTGATGTACAAGGACCCCCAGATCCCGTTGAACTTCCCCTTTTCCCAACATGACGCCATTTAGATAGTAATCTGCCTTCCTGTTTTTAATACCAATGTGGATAACTGGATAAGCAGCTGGATGATCTCAGGGCAATCCGGGATAACGAGAGTTATGTGGATAAGACCGAGAGTGAGGTTGTCATGCCAAGGCTACAGGAAGAGCGAAGGTGGGTAACTGTGAAAGCGAGGAGTAAGCGTGGAGTGCAGGAGACCCCAGTGGCTGTGCCTAATGGAAACAGGTTGGGAGCTGTCGGGGGAGGTGGACAGGTGGCTCCAAACTTAGAGATGGGACTCGACAGGCGAGACCGACGTTGGGCAGAGCCCTAGTGGTGGCTGACTCCATTGTCCGAGGAGCGGACAGGAGATTCTGTGGCGGCAGACGAGATGCGAGGTTGGTCTGTTGCCTCTCTGGTGCTAGGGTTCAGGATGTCACAAGCCAAATTCTGAACATCCTCGAGAGAGAAGGTGAACAGCCAGCAGTAGTTGTGCACGTAGGCACAAACAACATCGGGAAGAAGAGGAAGGAGGTTCTCCAACATGACTTCAGAGAGTTGGGAAGAAGACTGAAATGCCGGACTTCTAGGGTGGTTATCTCTGGATTGATTCCAGTACCTCGTGCTAGTGAGGACAGGAACAGGGAGATAGGGGATCTGAATGTGTGGCTGAGGGGCTGGTGCAGGGAGCAAGGATTTAGATTTATAGACCACTGGGATCTCTTCTGGGATAGGGGTGACCTGTACAAAAGGGATGGGCTACACCTTAACTAGAGGGGGACTGACATTCTGGCAGGCAGGTTTGCTAGGGCTACACGTGTGGGTTTAAACTATATAGTGGGGGGGAGGGATTGGCAAAGTGGGAGTATAAAGATGGATTTGAAGGGGAAGTGACTACAGGAAAAATTACGAAAGATTGTCGAATTAATGGGAAGGAAAGCTCGAGAATGGATAACAGAGTAAGGTCAGGGCCAATTGCGAGCGGTGCGAGGGGGGAAGTGAATACGGAGGTTAAAGTGCTGTTTATGAATGTGCGAATTATAAGGAAAAAAGTGGACGAGCTTGAGGCTCAGTTAGAAACTGGCAAGTATGATGTTGTGGGAATTAGTGAGACATGGCTGCAAGAGGGTCAGGGCTGGGAACTGAATATTCAAGGGTATTCATCCTATCAAAAATACAAACAGGTGGGCAGAGCAGGTGGGGTTGCCCTGTTGGTGAGGAATGAAATTCAGTCCCTTGCGAGGGGTGACATTGGAACAGGAGATGTGGAGTCAGTATGGATAGAACTAAGGAATTGTAATGGTAAAAACACCCTAATGGGATTTATCTACAGGCCCCCAAACAGTAGCCTGGATATAGGGCGCAAGTTGAATCAGGATTAAAAGTGGCATGTCAGAAAGCTAATGCAACGATTGTTATGGGAGATTTCAACATGCAGGTAGACTGAGAAAATCAGGTTGGTACTGGACCCCAGGAAAGGGAGTTTGTGGAGTGCCTCCGTGATGGATTCTTAGAGCAGCTTGTATTGGAGCCGACCAGGGAGAAGGCAATTCTGGATTTAGTGTTACACAAAAAGCTGGAGAGACTCAGCGGGTGCAGCAGCATCTAAGGAGCGAAGGAGATAGGCGACGTTTCGGGTCGAGACCCTTCTTCAAACTGGTCAGGGATCAGGGAAACGAGAGACATAAACAGTGATGTGGAGAGATAAGGTGTTGTGTAATGAACTGGATTTGATCAGGGAACTTGAGGTTAAGGAGTCATTTGGAGGTCGTTTAATCTACAATTGGAGAGGGAGAAGGGAAAATCGGAAGTGTCAGTATTGCAGTAGAACAAGGGGACAATGGAGTCATGAGGGAGGATCCGGTGTCCTGCAACAAACAGCACTGTGCACTCAGCTCTACAGTGAGCAGAGAGGACTGGAAAAGCAACATCCGCAGAATCATCACTAAAAATGCGTCAGCTTTGAACATTGTTGTCTGAACTCCAGAAATATAATGGGCAGCCAATACAACGGGCCTTAACAGCCGAAGATACCGCTGGCATTGATGGTATCTAAAGAACTGAATGTCTGGCCATTGAAGGTGTAAAGATTACTGAGAGTACTGCAAAGTGGGGGAGAGACGGGATTGAAATCAACATGAGAACATGGAGACTGACCTCAGCAGAGAGGAGCTAGTGGAATGCGATAATTCAAACTGTGAAACGGGCATCATCACAGTTATTCCCTCAAGCTTCCCCGGGTACTCACCACCTCGCACCCTTGCTTGTTCCCCCACATTCCCCACCCCAATTTACCACCTGCTCCCTTGATACTCTGTGTGGAGTTTCTGCTCAGTTTGCATCCTTCCTTTCACCAATGTGTTTTTTTTCCGGCTGTTTCCAGGTTTTCCCTGTTGCTCATTCTCACTTTGCCAGCTCAGTGCTACAAGCAGGATCATTGTACAGGGCAGAATGGACCAGTGCATGTGTTCTAATTGCCCTGCAATGACCACAGAAGAGAAGGTGAATTATTTATGTCTCTCCACAGAAACAGGCCGTATTGGCCAACAGCCCCTTGACACGTTTTACACTCCACATCAACGTCCTGCAACATGGCAGCTTTTGGCCACACGCCGTGTGGTGGAACTACAGTACAGAGGACACAGGAACACGAACGTATGTGTGGTGGAACTACAGTACAGAGGACACAGGAAAACGAATGTATGTGTGGTGGAACTCCAGTACAGAGGACACAGGAAAACAAACGTATGTGTGGTGGAACTACAGTACAGGGGGCACTGGAAAACGAATGTATGTGTGGTGGAACTACAGTACAGAGGACACAGGAAAACAAACGTATGTGTGGTGGAACTACAGTACAGGGGGCACTGGAAAACGAATGTATGTGTGGTGGAACTCCAGTACAGAGGACACAGGAAAACAAACGTATGTGTGGTGGAACTCCAGTACAGAGGACACAGGAAAACAAACGTATGTGTGGTGGAACTACAGTACAGGGGGCACTGGAAAACGAATGTATGTGTGGTGGAACTACAGTACAGAGGGCACAGGAACACGAACGTTTGTGTGGTGGAACTACAGTACAGAGGGCACTGGAAAAGGGCATGTACATCGGGTCGCCCGCAGCGGCGACTGCGGAGGGTTCAACGGCCCTGACCACGCGTGAACAAAGAGCAAGATGACTGAATTTTATTGCCTTCCCTCACAGTGGGAGACGTTGCTTCCGCTGTGTGGGGATGTTCATGTTAAATTCTACCGTGTGTTGTGTTCTTTTTATTCGTATGGCTGTGTGGTAATTCTATTCTCACTGTACCAATTGGTGCATGTGACAATAAATGTAACTTGAATGTGAACTCTCTACAATAAACATGTCTTCCAAACCTGCAATCGGATCCTTTCAAACTGTCCTGTCCTCTTATTTTAGCCAGCGCGGCTTTTATGAAGTTTACAGCTATCTGCCCTCGTAATATTGAATTCCTCTGTCTGTTACCCATCAGTTTCCTCTGCCCCACAGTGGAAACATATCACAGTCTTTGTCTGAAGAAGGGTCTCGACCCGAAATGTCGCCTATCTCCTTCGCCCCTTAGATGCTGCTGCACCCGCTGAGTTTCTCCAGCTTTTTGTGTAACCCTCACAGTCTTTGTCTCTCACTGTTTCTGAAACCCACGGAATCTGTAACATCCTGGTGAATCTGCGGTGCACCCTCTGTCGTGTGGTGACCAGACCTGCTCACAGTGCATCAGCTGAGGTCTCACCAAGCTTTCTAAAGTTGTACCACAATGTGGAATTAGTTGCATTCTATGCTGCTGCCGCCCATGCGGTGAGTATCCTGCCTGCCTTCTTCACAGCCCCACACAGGGCCGGTCTTAAGCCAATTGGACCAATTGCTCCCAATTGGGCCCCGCGCCTAAGGGGGCCCCACGTCAGAGTAATCTACTCTCGGCTCGGGTAGATCTACCCCGGGTGGAGGGGGGAGAGACGGGTAGAAGTGGAGGTGGGTGTGAGGGGGAATGGGGAAAGGGGAGGGGGAGGGGGAGGGGGAGGGGGGAGGGGGAGGGGGAGGGGGGAGGGGGAGGGGGGAGGGGGAGGGGGAGGGGGGGAGGGGGAGGGGGAGGGGGGAGGTGGGTCGTTCCCTCATAGTCCCAGGGCAACGCTCCCACCCCTCCAGTGCGTGCTTCACGCACACAGCCCCGGCTCCTCCCTTCTCTCTCCCCGGGAAGACGCGGTGAACAACACAGGGCGGGCCGGGCCGGGCCGGGCCGGGGGTTGGAGCAACGTTTTCAAACCTCGGCCTCAGCTCACACCCGTCCACCCGGACCTCTCCTTCCCTTCTCCCCTTCCCTTCTTCCTCCCCTTCTTCTCTCCCCCCCCTCCTTCCTTCCTCTCTCTCTTTTCCCTTCTCTCCTTCCCTTCTTTCTCTACTTTCCTCACTCCCTTCTCTCCCTCCCTCCCTTCTCTCCTTCCCGCCCACACATACACATAACACACAGACAACTAACACACACAGAAATAAGTTAGGATGGGTTAGAAGTCCGAAGGGTAGGATGGGGCTGAAGCCCAATATTTAATGCCTGGACAGGATGTTCGCCAATCGTTATTGGTTTTCCAGGATCCAGTTAATTTTTTTTTTTCATTTCACAGTCACTAAAACAAGTGGTATTGTAACTATGTACTTTTCAGAGGTGATCCACACATTTTGTTTGTTACTTGTAGGCTTACATGAATGCAATTTTATATTAAAATGTAGCTTAGATCTGTTTGGTCCATTAACTCGCAGGCACTTTTTAAGCGCACATATTTTTGATTACTTTCCATTCTACCATAGAGATATAGTCTATAATAGACTTTAGTTGTATTTCTATGATTCTACAGACCTTGGCTGGGAACCTAGAGCTCACCAGAATTGTTCCCAATTGGGCCCCGCACCTCCTAAGGCCGGCCCTGTCCACAGGGCCTGCAACTCTCAGACTGTGGCCTTGCCCGTTCTGTGTGAATACGTTCCCCCTCTGGATCTGTCCCCTCACTGTCAACCTCTGCCCCTGGTTCCTGATGACCTTATGCGGGTAGATTATCTGCGTCCACCCTATGTATCCCCTTGTTGTTCGTGTGCTGTACTGTTCTATGTGTGCACGTTGTTATTGTAGCCGCCTCACCCCCCTCCTCTGGCACCGAACACCCATGTTTTATTCAGATGATCAAGGATGACCACGCTCTCAGCACCTTGCTGTCAAGCGGTTGCAGGTTTATTGATCGCACACATTAAACAAAAACAATATAAATCATCGGCTTTACAGAAAATAATATTCAAGTACTAAAACGTGTTGCAGATGGTCTGAGTATTGCGGCCTTTAAACCCTGTAGTCTGAGCAGTCATTGGCTGCCCCTTCACTGCCGCTCCGGACTCTGCTTTCCTCCGCCCCTGTCCATCGTTCGAAGCTCCCCAGATGATCTCTCCTTCCTCACGGCACGGCTCCACATCAGTGTGTCACTGCGCTAGCGATGATCCCACAACACTCTCCACTGAATGAGGCCAGCGCCATTCCACATATTCCTGCACATATTCCATATCCCTCAATTCCCTCCATATGTCCACCTGAAGTCCCTTAAAGGTCACCACCATATCTGGCTCCATCCCCAGCCCTGGCAACGGGGTCCAGGCACCCAACCTCAGTGTAAATACGTGTCCATACACCTCCTTTAAACTTTGCCCCTTTATCAATAAGCAATGCCATCTAGTATCTGTCATTGGCACTCTGGATAAAGGTTCTGACTGTCTACCCCATCTGTGCCCGTCTACCCCATCCATGCTCCCGTCTACCCCATCCATGCCCCCGTCTACCCCACCCACTGTCTACCCCATCCGTGCCCGTCTACCCTATCCATGCCCCCATCTACCCCACCCGTGCCCCCGTCTACCCCATCCGTGCCCCCGTCTACCCCATCCATGCCCCCGTCTACCCCACCCGTGCCCCCGTCTACCCCACCCGTGCCCCCGTCTACCCCAACCGTGCCCCCGTCTACCCCACCCGTGCCCGTCTACCCCATCCGTGCCCCCGTCTACCCCATCCATGCCCCCGTCTACCCCATCCGTGCCCCCGTCTACCCCATCCGTGCCCCCGTCTACCCCATCCGTGCCCGTCTACCCCATCCATGCCCCCGTCTACCCCACCCGTGCCCCCGTCTACCCCATCCGTGCCCCCGTCTACCCCATCCATGCCCCCGTCTACCCCATCCGTGCCCCCGTCTATCCCATCCATGCCCCCGTCTACCCCACCCGTGCCCCCGTCTACCCCACCCGTGCCCCCGTCTACCCCAACCGTGCCCCCGTCTACCCCACCCGTGCCCGTCTACCCCACCCGTGCCCGTCTACCCCATCCATGCCCCCGTCTACCCCATCCGTGCCCCTGTCTACCCCATCCGTGCCCGTCTACCCCATCCGTGCCCGTCTACCCCAACCGTGCCCCTGTCTACCCCATCCGTGCCCCCGTCTACCCCATCCATGCCCCCGTCTACCCCATCCGTGCCCCCGTGTACCCCATCCGTGCCCCCGTCTACCCCATCCGTGCCTGTCTACCCCATCCGTGCCCCCGTCTACCCCATCCGTGCCCGTCTACCCCAACCGTGCCCCTGTCTACCCCATCCGTGCCCCCGTCTACCCCATCAGTGCCCGTCTACCCCAACCGTGCCCCTGTCTACCCCATCCGTGCCCCCGTCTACCCCATCCATGCCCCCGTCTACCCCATCCATGCCCCCGTGTACCCCATCCACTGTCTACCCCATCCGTGCCCCCGTCTACCCCATCCATGCCCCCGTCTACCCCATCCGTGCCCCCGTGTACCCCATCCACTGTCTACCCCATCCGTGCCACATCTATAGACGTGGTGGGTCATCAAAGGAGAAGGCGGATTGGAGAGAGAGTTAGGGAGGGAAGAGAGTGAGGAGCTGGTAGATGAGAGGGGGGAGTGAGGAGACCCAGTACAGGGCTGTAGACAGGCAGTGCAGTAGGGAGGAGGAGAATGTCTGGGGTTTGTGATGGAGGAGCGAGCGAGGGAATGCAGGGAGGAGTGGGTGAGATGGGAGTTGTGACAGATGATGGAGACTGAGGGAAGGGGGCATAGATTGAGGATGATCAATGCTAAAAGTAATGTTCCTGTCATCTGTGTGTGTGTGTGTATGTGTGTGTGGGGTTAGTGTGTGTGTGCCTGTGTGCCTGTGTGCGGTTAATGTGTGTGCGCGTGTGTGTGCACGTGTGTGTGTATGCGTGTACGTCTGTGCATATGTGTGCACGTGTGTGTGTGCGTATGTGTGTATGTGCTTAGTGTGTGATGGAGGGTGTGCGTGTGTGACGGAGGGTGTGTGTGTGTGCGTGTGTGTGAGATGAAGTGTGTGTGTGTGTGAGATGGAGTGTGTGTGTGTGAGATGAAGTGTGTGTGTGTGTGTGTGTGTGTGTGTGATGGAGTGATGGAGTGAGCGTGAGGTGGAAACATAGACAATAGGTGCAGGAGGAGGCCATTCGGCCCTTTGAGCCAGCACCGCTCAATGTGATCATGGCTGATCATCCCGAATCAGTACCCTGTTCCTGCCTTCTCTCCATATCCACTGACTCCACTATCTTTAAGAGCGCTATCCAACTCTCTTGAAAGTATCCAGACAACCGGCTTCCACTGCCCTCTGAGGCAGAGAATTCCACCGATTCACAACTTTCTGGGCAAAAAAGTTTTTCCTCACTTCCGTTTTAAGTGGCCTACCCTTTATTCTTAAGACCTACCCCTTATTCTTAAATAAGAGTGAATGAGATGGAGGTTGTGTTAGATGGAGTGAGTATGAGTTGGAGTGTGAATGATTGTGAGATGGAGGATGTGTGAGGTGGAGAGCCCAGAGAGAGGATATGTGACAGATAGGGAGTGAGTGATGGAGGGTGTGCGAGAAGGAGTGTGAGATGGATGGAGTGAGATGGAGAGACTGTGTGAGATTAAAGGTGTATAGGGCTTGTAGTCTGGAGTATCTCTCAGTGGGTCGATCTGTGAGAACCTGATCCTCACCACGGACTCTGCTGCTCCTCTCCCACCCTCTGTAACTAGCCCCTCCTGTCCCACTCACCATAACCCCTCCCCTCCCTTGTCCCTGCCCAAGGCACCTTCCTCACTGCCCCAAATACCTTTCCCCACCAACCAGCGAGAACCAACCCCCTTTCCCATAACCAGTTGAGCCCAGGAGACTTTCCTTATTTCTGCATTTGTCAAAAAGAAATAGATTCAGTCGCACAGAATTGGAGCCCAGAGAAACATTATTTTGAAGTCGTGTTTTTGGTGATGTTGAATCATTGCAGAGACAGGAAATGTAATCTGTCTCCAGTGACTCTTGTAAACTCTCCAGATGTATCATGGAAAGCAATCTGTTGGGTTGGATAACAGCTTAGTTTGTGAACACCTCTGCCCAAGACTGCTAGAAATTGCAGAGTTGTGGATATTGCCCAGTCCATCACTCAGACCAGACACCATTGCCTCCATCTACACTTCACGTTTCCTCGGAAAAGCAGCCAACATGATGAAAGACTCGTCCCACCGGGTCCTTCCTTCTCTCTTCCCGACCCAGCAGATGAAACACCACACTCAGTAACAGCATCTACCCCACCGTTATCAGGCTTCTGAATGGCCCTTCCATAAGCTAGGGTACTGTTAGATTCACCTCTACCCCATTGTGGACATTGGTGTCTGTCTATGGAACGTGTGCTACAATGCTGAGAACTACACTGGAGAGGATGTTTCCACTAGTGGGAGAGTCTAGGACCAGAGGCCATAGCCCCAGAATAAAATAACCTGCCTTTAGGAAGGAGATGGGGAGAGATTCCTCTGATGAATCTGCAATTCATTGCCACTGTTGGCTGTGGAGGCCATATTGATGGGGGTTTTTTAAGGCAGAGATTGACAGGTTCTTGATTAGTGAGGGAGTCGGGGGTTATGGGAAGAAGGCAGGAGAATGGGGTTGAAAGAGATAAATTGGCCATGATTAAATGATAGAGTAGCCTTGATGGGCAGAATGGCCTAATTCTGCTCCTGGAACCGATGACTATACTTCACACTTGGTATCTTCCCTTTGCACCATCCGTTGTACTTGAGTGTGAACTGATTATATTTATATATAGTATTATAATATTTATATATAACATGCAAAACAAAGCTTTTCACTATTCCTCAGTACACATGACAATAATAAACCCAACCCAGCAGCAGCGAATGTCCCCACTCCCTGCTGCAGAGGCAGAAGCAGCAGCGATGCAGCAAGAATGCAGCTCACCCCCAATCCCTGTGGACAAGGCGAGCGAGCGAGACGCGAGGCTGTGTGGGACTGTGGGGCGTTGACAAGAGGGCATGACATGAGAATTAAGGGACAGAAGTTTAGGGGTAACATGAGGGGGAACTTCTTTACTCAGAGTGGTGGCTGTGTGGAATGATCTTCCAGCAGAAGTGGTGGAGGCAGGATCGATTTTAACATTTAAAAGTAAAGTGGATAGGTATATGGACGGGAAGGGAATGGACGGGTATGGTCTGAGAGCAGGTAGATGGGACTAGGGGAAAATAAATGGTCGGCACGGACTGGAAGGGCCGAGAGGGCCTGTTTCCATGCTGTACTTGTTATATGGTTGTATGACAGCTGCGTCCCGGTCAGTCCACCACACGTTCCTCCCTCCCTCACGGCACCCGCTCAATCTCAGGGGGGGAGGGGGGGGAGGGGGGGGAGAGGGGGGGGGAGAGGGGGGAGAGGGGGGAGAGGGAGGGGGGGGAGAGGGGGAGAGGGAGGGGGGGAGAGGGAGGGGGGGAGAGGGAGGGGGGGAGAGGGAGGGGGAGAGGGAGGGGGGGAAGAGGGGGGAAGAGGGGGGGAAGAGGGGGGGAAGAGGGGGGGAAGAGGGAGCGGGGAGAGGGAGGGGGGGAGAGGGGGAGAGGGGGGGAGAGGGGGTGGAGAGAGGGGGTGGAGAGAGAGGGGGGAGGGGGGAGGGGGGGAGGGGGGGGAGTGAAGGAGACAAGGGGAGAGAGGAAGGAAACATGGAGGGGAAGGGAGTTGCTTCCCTTCAGTGAGGGCAGACAGTGAGAGGGACATCAGTCCCTCTGCCTCACCTTTTCACGGAGGGCTTTCATCACTTCATCCTCACTCATCTCCCCGTCCACTCTCACCTCTAAGTCAATCCACTGGTGCTCTCCATCTGAATACAATCGGCCAACATCAACAAGGAGATCAGAGTCAGGTTGAATGTGGCAGATTCCATGTCTTCCCTGCTCTCTCTTTTCTAGTGTATGTTCCTTTCTTTCATCATAGTCATTCACCATGGAAACAGGCTCTTCCACCCGACCTGCCCACGAGGATCAAGGTACCCCCTTCTCTTGCCCCTTCTTGCTCCCGTGATTACCTTGTTATGTCTGCTCCACAGTTCCAGAAATTCCTCCAGGGATACACTTGATCCCAGCTGCCAACAAATGCCCCATCCCCTCTTTTTCCCGACTAGAACCTCAATCTCTCTCATGATCTAAACGTCCTTACTCTCATCCGTGCCCTTCACTCTGACAGGGACATGCATGTCTTCAACTCTTGCCATCACACGTTTAAAAGCATCCATTCTCCAGGCAGTCTTTTGCCTACAAACAACCTGCACCAATGAATTTTAGCAAAGTCCTCTCTGACACCAATAAAGTTGGCCTTGCTGCAATCCAGAATGGCAACTTCTAGGCCTGCCCTATCTTTATCTATAGCTATTTTAAAGCTAATAGTAAGATTAAATGAGAACTTACCAGTTAGAAGTTTGATCTTTATTTTATGAGGAGTTACGATGAGGGATTACGTGAAGAAGCCCCGCCAGGCGCATGCACGTCATACTTCAAAGCAGCGGTGTGAAAACACAGAATACGATAGCCGAAGTAACATAGTAAGGCTTTAGAAGACTAGAACTACCAGATGATCCTTTCGATTATGAGGGCCGGGAGCGGAGGGCACGTAATCCCTCATCATAACTCCTCATAAAATAAAGATCAAACTTCAAACTGGTAAGTTCTCATTTAATCTTACTATTTTACTTCGGAGTCACGTGAGTGACTACGTGAAGATTTCAAAGCTCTGTGATTTCATGCCATGGATCCTCTCCATACGACACACTGCTTTAGTTGACACAGTAGTGAATAAATAATGTATTGAATATTGCTTCGAATTATCCAATAATCATTTTTTTAAATCACAGTACACTAATAACCCCTCTATCCCAGGGGAAATTATAAATGAAATTTATAAAGACAAAGCAAATCAAATCAAACGGAACCCAAAACAGCATGCCCAAACCCTGGCACTGTCAGGACAGGTTCATCATAATTTTAGAAAAGTTGATTCCTTAGACCATCCTGCGGCCTTGCTGCGGATGTTGATGCCGCCCTGGTGGAGTGAGATTTAAACACATGAGTGTCTACTCCAGCGGAATCCAAACCTGTTTTACCATCTAGAAATAGATTTCATTTCGGAGTCACGTGAGTGACTTCTTGAAGAACCCGCCAGCACGCATGCGCGACATATCGTCGCTCGCATTTGCAGTCGACGGCTGGAGGTGGAGCGCGGCTCACCACCAGCCCTTCATAAGGACCATTCAGGTAAGTATAGGCAACCTTGAGCTGGTTGTCCCTGGTGTTTGAACTGTGTTTCTTCAACAGGGATATGGATAAAAGGAGTACAGGCCGCAGGACTTCCGAAAGGAGTCATCGGCCACTATTCCCGGAGCTCTCTACAACGGCAGCACCCGCAAGTCGGGCTGGGAAAAAGGCGCGGAAGTCAGGGAGCCCTGTGACTACAGGACCCGACCCACCGACACAGCTGTGTACGAGCGGGGAACCCGCAGAGCAGCAAGTTGGAATGGCGCCTGAGCAGGTAGACCCTGACTATTTCTCTATCTCCAACTGGGTGAGAAACGTTGGCCGAAATGAGCAAACGGGTTACCCGTGCTGCTGCACGGCCCTTCTCCCCGAGTACTCGTGGAAGAGCCAGGGATAGAGCTCAACAGCAAAGCCCTTATAGGGCAGAATATTCACCAGAGGCCGCTAGACTGCGGACTGGTGGCTTGTTGAGACCCGAGTCCACTGGCAGACCAGGAAGGGCCAGTGTAGACTCACCACCTAGCAGAACCAGTAGAAGTCGTACAGGTGGAGTCTCACCACGTCACCGCATCCCCCATTAGCGGCAGGACGGGACCGTACGTCGCCTGAGTCCAGGAGAAGTACAGGCGGCAAGCCCGCGTGGATGTCGGATCACCACGCTGCGGCGGCAGGTACCGACTTCACACCGCATATGGCCTTTGAGGCAAACGGACCTAGCTCATCCAAAAGGAGGTGAATGAGCAGCAGATCCGCGCGGGAGTCGTACAGCTCCGCTGAGGCGGCTGGCAGCGACTTTTCATCACGGCACCGAGATTACCTCGACGAGGTACGGGCCAGTGATAGGAGCCTCAGGAGTTCCTTCGGGCATGAGGGCTCTGACCTCCCATTCACTCACGATGAAGGACGCATCGAACGAATGGAGAGGATGATGGAACGGATCCTGCAGCAGAGTCAACGGCAGGAAATGTCCAGTTCCAGGGGACTTTTGGATATATCCCCATCGTCAATGGGTAGCATGAGGCAGCCAGGAGAAGAAGAGGATATATTGGTACACGAACCATTGGCACCTGAGGTTCCTCAGGAAGAGCTATTGGATGTGGCAGCCAAGTTTGCTTTACCCAAATCATCGGGGCAACCTCTTAAACCAAAACTGGCCGCTACCATTGACTTCCTCACCAATCAACAACTACAGGATCAGGCCCTTGCGGAAGCCATGAATAGGTACAAGGTGCCGAGTAATTGCAACTCACTTAATGTACCTATAGTAAATATGCCTATTTGGGGCAATATAAGCCCGGGCATAAGAGCACAGGAGATAAAATTACAAAGAATCCTAAAATTGCTCACGTCTGGGATTACCGCTTTTGCGAGGTCAGTGGACGGAATGGATTTAAACACCGAACAGGAGGATGCTCTTGCATTATTGTGTAATACGCAATATGAGATGAATGCGTTTCGGAAGACTACCATCAAGCCCACTCTAAATCCCAAATTCGCGGGGCTATGCAGAGCATCTCCAACAGAGTACCACCACCCAGACAACTATTTGGGGAAGACCTACCGAAGCAGGTCAAGAATCTAGACGACCAAGCCAAGACAGTGGGTCTTATGAGGTCGCACACCTCGACCAGACAAACGGCCAGGAAAACGCCATATTCCAGGCCACGGGGTCAAACCGAAAGGCCAGCAAGGACCTACATACCGGCGCCTCCACAATACCAGCAATTTCAACAACCGAGGCCTTTTTTAGGGCAAGGCCCACAATGGCCAGCATGGAAGATGCGGCAACCGCATCACCAGCACAACCCAGCACCTCCACGTCCCACCAAACATGCCAGGGACCGCCGGTAACCATGGAGGTAAGGCGGTCTGGATTTCATGCACTTGCATGCCTAACCTCACATGTTGGAGGGAGATTACGGTTCTTTAAGGAGGCATGGGATACCATCACCTCAGATGAGTTTATTTTACAAAGTATTCAAGGCCATGAGATTGAGTTTATAAATGGTCAACTTCCCCCACCTCAGCATATGCCGAATCGCAAATTTGCACTTTCCAATAAGGAAGTAGCAGAAGGCTATGCTGAAATCTTGAGATTACAAGAAAAAGGGGTGATAGAAAGAACTATCCATGAACCAATTGAATTCGGATCCAACATTTTCACAAAAACCAAGAAAGATGGTGGATGTCGGGTTATCATAGATCTAACCCATTTGAATACTTTTGTAAAATATACCCATTTTAAAATGGACACGTTCGAGACAGCCAAATCTCTGGTTTCTAAGGGCTGCTTCATGGCATGCATTGATTTAAAAGATGCATACTATTCGGTATCCATTCAGAAATGTTCTGTCCTTCACAGATCATGGACTATCTGGGATTTACGATTGATTCCAATCGAATGATTACCACCATTCCAATTAACAAAGTTGGGGATATCATTGAAGCATGTAATAATCTGGTCTGCGCCAGTATACCATCAATCAGACAAGCTGCCAAGGTAATTGGGAAAATGGTAGCAGCTTTTCCAGCTGCTCAATTCGGACCTTTACATTATCAAAATTTGCAAAGATCCAAGATTTCAGCATTAAAATTGAATGCTGGACATTTTGATAGACCCATGCAGCTGCCATTCAAGGCAAAAATTGAGTTACAATGGTGGATTGACAATATCCGTAACTCATTCAAACCCATCATTGTGCCTCGTCCGTTGGTGTACTTACAAACTGACGCAAGCTCCCATGGCTGGGGAGCTACGGACAACAACACTAGTTGTGGGGGCAGATCGGACACACTTGAATCTACCCTTTTATTATCACAAGGGATAAATTATTTGGAGATGCTAGGGGCATTCCACGGACTTAGAGCTTTTTGTTCAAACATTACTGACACTCATGTCCGTCTCCAAATAGACAACACCACTGCGGTGGCATGTCTAAATCATATGGGCGGTACCAGGTCAATTTCATGTGATGAATTGGCTAATACAATTTGGCTCTGGTGCATACAACGCAATATTTGGATTTCAGCTACCTACCTACCAGGTAAGCTCAATACAGTGGCGGACACCAGGTCACGGAAATTTAATGACAACATTGAGTGGATGTTAAATCCCCAAATATTCGCCAAAGTTACAGCCAAATTTGGTAAACCGGATATTGACCTTTTTGCGTCATGGTTAAACCATCAGGTACCAACATACGTATCATGGGAACCAGATCCTGGGGCAATGGCAATGGACGCTTTCTCGCTAGACTGGGGGAAATGGTTTTTCTATGCATTTCCTCCATTTTGCCTCATCAGTCGGGTATTGCGGGAAATCCAGCTAGATGCTGCTAAAGGCATTCTTATCATACCTGACTGGCCTACACAGCCTTGGTATCTGGTGGTCCTTGGAATGATAAGTGAACCATGGGCCCTCTTAGAGAATTGCCCACAATTGGTGACGAACCCTGTTACAGGGGAACATCATCCCTGCCATAGTCATTTGAAATTATTGGCTTGCAGGTTCTGAATAGACCATTACTGCAGTATGGTCTCTCGTCAAGGACAATGGATACAATTGGAGCATCTTGCAGGGAGTCCACAAGACGGCAATATTTAACGCAAATCAGGAAATGGGAAACCTACTGCGGCCGCTTGAACATTGCATATGACTCCATCACCATAACAGATGTGCTGGAATTTCTTGCGGGGTTGCATCATGACGAACACCTCAGCTACAGTGCCATCAATAGCGCCAGGAGTGCCCTATCATTCTACCTCAATATCGAAGTAGGATCCAATAAACTGGTGTCCAAATTGATGCAGGGAATATTTAATTCTAACCCGCCCAGACCCCGTTACAACGTTACCTGGGACATTGGGAGAGTATTATCCCTACTCAGGACGTGGTCGCCCATGCCTGGCTCGATTTGGACAAACGCACCCTGAAGCTGGTGATGTTATTGGCACTTACCTCAGCACAAAGGGTACAGACGCTTCAAAAGATCAAGATTGACAGAATGGTCTCTACCCCAGAGAAAGTAATTTTCTATATTGATGAATTACTAAAGCAGCATAGACCTGGGTTCACAGGGCTGCAGCTGAAGTTTCCAGCATACCCCGCTGATGCTAGGCTATGTTTAGCCACCCATATCCGCCACTATATAAAAGTGACGGGGAATTTAAGGGGAATGGAAAAATATCTGCTAATCAGCCACAAAAAACCACACCATAGAGTGTCGGTACAGACGATCTCCAGATGGCTCAGGATCGTCTTGGACGCAGCAGGTATTGACACTAATGTATTCAAATCCCATTCCACCAAGGCTGCATCGACGTCGGCGGCAAAGGTCATGGAGGTGCCCATGGACCATATTCTTGCCACAGTGGGATGGGCTAGTGAAGCCACTTTTCAATGGTTTTACAACAAACCTGTTGCCGCTCCTGTAATGTTCGCAGAGGCCGTGCTGAATGCGGGTCAAGAACATACAACATACAGTGAGGGTTTTTTTCTTTGTTTATAATTAATAAACATTATTATTTTTCAGTACATCCAGTCTGAAATATGTTTATACTCCTATCCATCCTTATAGTGGCGTGTGTGAGAGCATGGACGTGGTCCAGGGCATGAAATCACAGAGCTTTGAAGTCTTCACGAAGTCACTCACGTGACTCCGAAATGAAATAGTAAGATTAAACGAGAACTTACCAGTTTGAAGTTTGATCTTTATTTTATGAGGAGTTGCGATGAGGGATTTCGTCCCTCCGCTCCCAACCCTCGATCATAAAGTCAACTGGTAATTAGAGTCTCTTCAATCTTACTATAACAAGTCATTTCTTTGTTTGTTGGTTCTGTGATTCCACACCGCTGCTTTGAAGAATGTTGCGCATGCGTGCTGGCTGATTCTTCACGAAATCCCTCATCGCAACTCCTCATAAAATAAAGATCAAACTTCAAACTGGTAAGTTCTCATTTAACCTTACTATTATAATATATAATATTATGTTATAAATACTTGAGCAGACCAGAAGGGGGCCAGGTCTCAAAATAGTCACAGGCATACCAGGGGACCTTTGATAATGTAAGTACACATGTATACAACAATATGTCAAGGTCACCAAGAGCCTTGGAGTTCTGGACTAGCAATGTTGTTAGTCACAAAGAATTTGGGAGAACTTATTTTTCAGGCCAATCCAGATGAGAAAAAACATAGTTATGTTATGTACTAATGGATTTTGTTTCCAGATCTGATTCCACCAGAGCTGCTACAACATCAGCAGCAAGGGTATTTATGTTCCGCCGGGTCACATTGTTACGGCTGGACCATGGTCCATCGAATGAATCTCCAAACATCTGTAATGATCCATTGCTGAACCAGGAGTATTTGTTAACTCTATTTATGTTCTGGTTATATTTTCCATCTGGGTGAGAGATGGAAATATTATTGTTTCATTTAAACAGCATCAGCATGTTTTACATCTATGTTATGTCTGCATGCATTATGAATGTTTTCCCTTCATTTGTGAATGAAGCAGCAGTGGTTGTGTATACTCGTTTCACACGGCATGAAATCACAGAGCTTTGAAGTCTTCACGTAGTCCCTCACGTGGCTCCGAAGTAAAATAGTAAGATTAAATGAGAACTTACCAGTTTGAGGTTTGATCTTTATTTTATGAGGAGTCGAGTTGATGGACTACGTAACCTCCGCTCCCATAGATGGCATCTGGTAGTTCTAGACTTTGTTATCTTACCATTACACTTAAGTCACTATTAGCTGTGATTTCACACCGTAGCTTTGAAGATTGACGCACGAACGGCTGTATGGGGTTCTTCACGTAGTCCCTCAACTCGACGGACTCATAAAATAAAGATCAAACTTCAAACTGGTAAGTTCTCATTTAATCTTACTATTTTACGTCTCTTGTACTAGGTATGTTGCAAAACTTACCTTTAGCGGCGCTGCAGTTCTGTCGCTCCCCGTGTGCGCGACTTTGGCGCCTTTCAGAGGGGGGCGGGCTTAAAGTGCTGTTTTTCAACAGACTGGGATAATCGATGAATGTCGGGCGATTTCGTTGCGGAAGAAAAATCGCTCCGACATTTCATCAATGAAAGTATTTTTAAATTACTCTAGATTATTTATTAACTAGAGTAATTTAAAAATCACCTTCAAAAGCCGTGAGCATCGACAACCGGAAGGATTTTCCGTAGGGGAGAAAAAAAGGTAAATAGTTTATTTTTATATTAAAAGTTGGTTTTTCGGGAGGATTTAATAATATTTTTATGTTGCGAAATGGGGTCCCAAAAAATGTATGGTCAAACAGTATTTTTCCTCCCGACTTCACCGCTAACCGCAACGTTCCAATCCACCGCATTCCACTAAAATATAGTTGATTTAAATGGCCATTAATTTACAGGAATCAAACACTAAATTCCTTCTATTTGGCCCAGAAATTCATGAAAATTAGATTTAAAAATTATGTTATATTGTGGATTATTGTGTGAATGTTATTTGGACACTTAGGCAATTTAAAAAAAGTTTATCTTTTCTTAAGAAATGGATAGATGTTTAGATCTACTCATTGAATTTTGTAATTAGCTACAATTAGATAACTAACTAATTATATGCTTTAATTTCAGGTAATCCAAGTAAGATTGTTTAATATTTGTTTCAGAATGCTTCAATCTATAATAACTGAAAATGTCATTGAGTTCTCTTAATTTTTAAGAAAGTTATGGGCTTTTAACTTTTCCAGATCACAGCTTTTGAGTTAAGTCAATTGAAAGGCAATGGGGAGCAAGATGCTAACTTCCAAGTATGAAAATGGCCATAACTTTCTTGATACTAAAGATATGACAGTAAATTAGGTGTCAAATTAAACTTTTTTTTATGCTTTATCTGATGGGGTAAATTGCAGACTTGATTTTTTAAATCTCAAAATTTTGTAACATTGACACTTGTACAGCAAACCCGGGTGTGTCACGTGGACATTCTTTGTCCCCAACATATTACCAATAACCCGCGCTGATCACAGTTATTATTTATCTCCAATCATTAGGATTGCCTTGGTTAGGCTACATTTATTATGATTACATGCCGAGGTACAGTGAAACGCGTGGTTTTGTATGCTATCCACTCAGATCAGACCTACCATACATGCGCACAATCAAATCAAACTCGTGCAAAGTTCAAGTTCAAGTTGGCGTTTATTGTCACATGCACCAAATTGAGGTACAGTGATATTTGAGTTACCATACAGCCACACTAAGTGAATAGCAACAATATGCACAGTCATATTAAATTAAACATAAACATCCATTATAATGGAATCAACATTCCTCACTGTCATGGAAGCCTCCGAAGTTGCGCGTGTGTGTGAGAGTGTGCATGCGCATGCAGGCGCCAAGAAATGTTGTCCCCCGGCCCCTGGTCCCCCCCATGTTTTGATAGCGATTTCCGTGCCTGGAAAGTTGAGTCAGCTTCCTCCTTCGGGGCCTTTGAACCCTCCGCAGTTCGCCACTATTGACGTTCTGATGTTCACGCCCTCGCATCGGGCCGATCGAAACTGCAGCATCGGCATTGAGCTCCCGAGTCGGCCTCTTCTTACCCGGGACCGCAGCTTCATGGTTAAAGTCCACAGGCCACGCGGTCGGTCGGAGCACTTTTGCTGGCGATCCTCGGCAAAGTATCGCTCGCTCCTTGATGGTAAGTCCGCGTCACTCCCACCGCTGGAGGCTCCGGGCTGGACTCGAGTAAAAGCGGCACCACTCCACATTGTTAGGCCGCAGGGGGTACCGAGATGCGAAATGGAGAAAAATCACATCTCCCTCGAGGTAAGTGACTGGAAAAAGTTTCCCCGATCGCACCCTCCCACCCCCACATAAAACATAGCAAGAAACATTGAAACATACATTCAAGGCATAATTAAGATTTAAAAAACAGAAAGAGCATGACACAGACTTTTGGCGAGGAGGCCATTATGGTCGCCACCTGGTGGAGATACAGAATGAAGAATATATTTGATGAAACCGAATGTCATGTCAATATTGTGCTTATTTCCATCAAATCCTTAATGTATTTGTAAATGTGAACATTTGTGCACAAAACCATGAGAATAATAGATCGTGGGGATGCACACAGTCTCTTGCCCAGAATAGGCGAATCGGGACCCAGATTAAATAGGTTTAACGTAAGGAGGAAATATTCAATAGGAACATGCTGGATATAATTTAAACAAATGGGAGTGAGTCTATGGAACCAGCGGCCAGAGGAGACAGCTGAGGCAGGTACTATCGCAACGTATGAAACATTTGGACAGGTACATGAATAGGGCATGTTTAGAGTCTCCACATGCGCCAAACGCAGACCTGGGGGATTCGTGTTGATGGGACATGTTTGTGGGTGCAGGAGAATGGGGTGAAAGGCCAGTTTCCACACTGTATGATTCTATGACAGCATGACTCTATTTTATCTACCAGCATTGTATCATCCCGTTCTCCTTGGAAATGCACAGTGCATTTGGGGAATTCGACTCCTGTAAAAACACAAAGCGAGCAATTTGTGCAAAATATATTCATTAATTGTGCCGAGGTGCACAATGATGGATGATGCAATCCTTCTACAAGCCCTGAGACATCCATGGGTTTGTGTTGTTGTAAATAGCTATGATATGCAGTGCATTGATTTAGCTGTAGGTTCAGGTTTATTATTTTCCCCAGTCTCCTCCTGAAGTAACGGTGTTGGTGTGACTTCTCGAGTGTCGCATGAAGTGATTGCTCCCCAACATATTGTTGATAAGATTAACGCCAGGCAACATGACCTCTCAACAATTGTCATTTCCGTCCCATTGATGCAGATTAGGGCATCAACTCCACCATCTTTCTCCAAGTCAATAGCCAGCTCCTTTGCCTTGCTGACATTGACGGAGATGTTAGTGTCCTGACACCAGGTCACTAAGTTCGCTATCTCCTTCTTGTACTCCGTATCATTATTGTCCGTAATACAGTCATGCTTTCCGCTATGTTTCCAGAATTTAATTACTAATCCTTTCGTCTTGAAGATATTGAGCAGTTGGTTATTTTTCTGAAGTAAGTTCAGTATCTCTTTCCAGAACTCTGTCTCATTGTTCCTGATCCGCCTATCACAGCAGTGTCGCTGGGAAACCTGTGGACGAAATGTGTAAAGACAGTATCACAGGGGACTGATAAATCATGCTTGCAGGGCAGCCGGTGTTGAGTTATTATGGAGGAAATGTTGTCAACTATCATCACTGACTGAGGTCCATGGGCCACAGAGCTGAGGAAGCAGCAGCAGAGGGCAGAGGACATTCCTAGTTCCTGCAGTTTGGAGATATGGCTTACTCTCATAGACTGATGTACAAGGACCAACCAGACCCAGTTGTACTTCCCCTTTATGATTACGTTCGCTGTTTTCTTTTTGAGGCAGCGATGGAGCCAATGGTGGGATGTCTGGCATGTGTGATGGATTGGGCTGCGTTAATAACTCTCTGCAATTTATCAAGGTCTTGCTGGACCTTTTCCCAATCAGTCTTCAATGGAACTCGACAATATGCTTTCGACGGTACATAGTGACTTGTAAGAGTCACTGGAGACATGCCAAACTTACACAGTCTCCTCACGAACTAGAGACATTGATGTATTCTTGGATGTTGCATCGATGTTGTTACCAACTGCACAATGTAGCGGATTTGGTCAATCGGCCGTCATTTCACAGCCACTTCATTCGAGTAATCAATCTGGACTTCTGATTCTACACCGCTTCAAAAATATCAAAACTATGTTCGGTTGAAAGGAAATAGTAAAAATCGGAAGGAGCCATGGTTTTCAAGGGAAATTGGACACTTGGTTCGAAAAAAGAGAGATATCTACAATGTTTATAGGAGGCATGGAGTAAATGAGGTGCTGGATGAGTATAAAGAATGTAAAAAGCACCTTAAGAAAGAAATAAGAAAAGCTAAAAGAAGATATGAGGTTGCTTTGGCAAGAAAGGTGAAAGTAAATTCAAAGCGTTTCTGCAGCTATATTCTTTGCAAAAGGATAACGAGGGATAAAATTGGAACATGAGAGAGCCAAAATGGACAGCTATCTACAGAGCCAAATGAGATGGGGGAGATATTGAACAATTTATTTTCTTCGGTATTCACCAAGGAGAAGGATATTGAACTCTGTGAGGTAAGGGAAAAAGTAGAGTAGCTATGGAAACTATGATATTCAAAAAGGAGGAAGTACTGACACTTTTGAAAAATATAAAAGTGGATAAGTCTCCAGGTCCTGACAGATTATTCCCTAGGACATTGAGGGAAGTTAGTGTAGAAATAGCAGGGGCTATGACAGAACTATTTCAAATGTCGTTAGAAACAGGAATAGTGCTGGAGGATTGGCATACTGCGCATGTTGTTCCATTGTTTAAAAAGGGTTCAAAGAATTAAACTAGCAATTATAGACCTGTTAGTTTGACCTCAGTGGTGGGCAAATTAATGGAAAGGATACTTAGAGATAATATATATATATACACATCTGGATAAACAGGGTCTGATCAAGAACAGTCAACATGGATTTGTGCCTGGAAGGTCATGTTTGACAAACCTTGAATTTTTTGAAGAGGTTACTAGGGAAATTGATGAGGGTAAAGCAGTGGATGTTGTCTATATGGATTTCAGTAAGGCCTTTGACAAGGTTCCCCATGGAAGGTTGGTTGAGAAGGTTCAATCTTTGGGTGTTAATGGCGGAGTAGGAAGATGGATCTTAAAAGTAAAGTAGATAGGTATATGGACGGGAAGGGAATTGAGGGGTATGGTCTAAGTGCAGGTAGATGGGACTAGGGGAAAATAAATGGTCGGCATGGACTCGAAGGGCCGAGAAGGCCTGTTTCCATTCTGTAATTGTTAAATTGTTATATGGATTGAACAGTGGCTGAATGGGAGATGCCAGAGAGTAATGGTGGATGGCTGTTTGTCAGGTTGGAAGCCGGTAATTATAGAAAGGATGTCAATAAAATAGAGAGAGTACAGAGGAGATTTACTAGAAAGTTGCCTGGGTTCCAGCAACTAAGTTACAGAGAAAGGTTGAACAAGTTAGGTCTTTATTCTTTGGAGCGCAGAAGGTTGAGGAGGGACTTGATTGAGGTCTTTAAAATGATGAAAGGGATAGACAGAGTTGACGTGGATAAGCTTTTCCCATTGAGGATAGGGAAGATTCAAACAAGAGGGCATGACATGAGAATTAAGGGACAGAAGTTTAGGGGTAACATGAGGGGGAACTTCTTTACTCAGAGAGTGGTGGCTGTGTGGAATGATCTTCCAGCAGAAGTGGTGGAGGCAGGATCTATTTTAACATTTAAAAGTAAAGTGGATAGGTATATGGACGGGAAGGGAATGGAGGGGTATGGTCTGAGTGCAGGTAGATGGGACTAGGGGAAAATGAATGGTCGGCACGGACTGGAAGGTTCGAGAAGGCCTGTTTCCGTGCTGTAATTGTTATATGGTTATTATATCACCTTCTTTAAAAGAGATAGGGTCATGGTTTAATACTCTGTGGATCATGTGCTAATAAATGTGATTCTGTAATTGGATAGCATTTACACAGAGAGTTGCTGGGCCTGTTTCTTTGTTGTATGACAATGACTCATAGTCCAGTCTCTACACGTTTCTCCACATGTGGTATCACCGTCAGTAGCTATAGCAGGACTGTACTACCCTTTCCTTGTGTGTCCGAGCTGGAGGGAGAGGTGAGGACTTTATTCCTTGGAGCAAAGGAAGCTGTGTGGTGGGAATATCAAGGTGTTTCCAACCATGAGAGGAAAAGGTAGGATAAATGCAGTCTTTTACCCATCAAAAAAATCAGATCTTACATGTTTAAGGTGAGAGGGGCTGGATTTTCTAGGAACCTGAAGAGATGACTTGACGCAAAGACGGTGCTGGGAATATAGTACGAACTTTGATGTCATGCGCTTCTGACATTATTGCTCCCTGGACAGATGCCCTCAGTCTTCTGAGTATATTATGTTTTACTCCAGCATTGCAGAGGCCCAGTGATTAATACGGTTCGTGATACAGTATCAGCACTTTGACGTGATCGCTCCTCGCCTTGACTTCATATTAGTCCAACAGTTCGTATACGGCCAAAGGTAGTTGAGGCCAGTTCATTGGCTATATTTAAGAGGGAGTTCGATGTGGCCCTTGTGGCTAAGGGGAGAAGGCAGGTATGGGATACTGAGTTGGATGATCAGCCATGATCATATTGAATGGCGGTGCAGGCTCGAAGGGCCGAATGGCCTACTCCTGCACCTATTTATATTTTTATGACCCCATTCAACACCTTCTCATTTATAGCAATACTGTTTGAGTTACATTGACAATCTTAGTCGCCATCATAGTTTGAACATCTCTCTCTGATCATAGTTGTTATTTATGTCAGATCATTAGGTCAGGTGAGAATTAATAGTACAGTGAAAAGCGTGTTCATTCGATAAGATGTGCCATACATAGATACATTCAGTTCTGCAGATGGGGCGAAGAGGAAGATACTGAATTCACACAGTTTATATCACGCTGAATATTGTCGGTTATTTCCACCAAACCCTGAATTGTCCGTTATGACAATGATCAACATTATCCCAAGCCACATTGCATCATTTCATTCTCCGTAGAACTAGAACTGGGTAGTAGGAGAATTCGAGTTCTGTGAAAACACAAAGCAAACAGTTTATGCGACAATATTATTTAAGCGCGCAGAAGTACACATCTGGAACCTTGATACATAGTCGGGCTGCTAACATTGGGTGAGAGTTGGGCGAGAATGCGAGAGACCAAGCCCGATGGAGCGTAGCGACAGATTGGGGGGGGGGGGGGGGGGTAGTGGGGGCTGTTGAAGGGGGTGTCCCCCTCCGATTAGTACGGAGCTTTCACATTTTTCAGCTTGAAATTGTGCAATCTGGTGCATATTGTAGCGAGTCTTTTAACTTACACTTGAATACAATATGTATGCCTTAAATTGGATTAGCTATGAATAAGGTTAGAGTAATTTACCTTCCTAATTACATTCCACAGTAGAGCCCAGGCTCTCATCAACACGTGCAGCACATGAATGATCTTAGTGTATTCATGGATGGAAATCAGATTATAATCAAACACTTGGCCCATGTTGAGCCACTGGGTCTCACTGCACACCTGGTACTACTCCTGACCCTGACTCCAGTTGCACACGTTCTCTCATTCCTGACCCTGAGTCCAGCCCTACACCTGTTCCCCTTTACTACCCTGATCATAGCTGCTTACCTGCTTAGGTTCCCAGTGCTGAACACACCCATTGTCCCAGCTTTGACTGCACACCTAGTACTATTCCAGACCTTGACTCTGGATGCACACTTGGCCTTGCTCCTAGCCCCTCTGCACTGACAATATATCTGGCCCGCACATAAAGCCCCATATCTGACCCCCTGGACTTAACGTATTACGTTCAAGTCAACGGGTGCTTATCTAATGCAGTAATCTTTTATGGGGCACTTCACAGACCAAATTTTGTGTAACACAATTTGCTACACCCAATTTGCTACACTTCCTTGTTATCTAATGTGCTAGTTACTTTGTCAAATAAGTCATCAATTGGTTGAACACAATTTCTCATCCATAAAATGATACTCACTCAGTTGTATAAGTATTCTGTTACAATTTCCTTTATTTTTCTAACAAACTGTCCTGAAATCATTTCCACCCCCAATATTTTCAGCATTTTGCAGTCTTCCTCTCTGCTGAGACTTTATTCTATTAGTTAATATGTAACAAGGGCAAATTTTTGGTCCATTGATCTGCATTCCCAATTAATTTTACATTGAAGTGATTGAAATCCAAGTGAAGTTTAAATGACATCAGAAAAATAAAACCACCGGAATTGATGATATTCATTACGTGCTTGACTGGAGTCGGTGTCAACACAATTACTATATTAAACCTTGAATCTTCAGATGTATATCTGTCACTCCTTTAAAATACAAAGCATACAAAGGACATTTATTATCACATACACCAAATGGTGTAGTGAAATTTGACTTGCCAATGCAGCACAACATAAAATAATTTAACAATAAACATAAAAACATCCCCCCACAATGGTTCCCACTGTAGGGGAAAGCAGCAAAGTCCAGTCCCATCCCCTGTTCACCCATAGTCGGGCCTATTGTGGCCTCCGCAGCCAGTCCGATGTTTTCAGACCCTCTTGCCAGAATGCTGGAACTCTGACGTCGGGTGATCACTCCTCAGCGGCCTGGAAATGGCTGGAGTGGCCGTTCTCTCCCCGGAGACCGTGTCACCCTCAGACCTTAGTCCTCAGACCGCGCTGGCTGCAGCTCCGACTCTGGCCATCTCGGACCCCAGGCTCCGCGGTGTTTTAAATCCAGCGCAGCCACAGCTTCTCGGACGTTGGAGTCGGCGATCACAGCACTCTGGAGCTTACTGCATGGCGACCCAGTAAGGCATCGTCTGCTCTGTGATGGAGCCTCAGTGCTGTGCCGAAGCTGTAATCCCAGCCGGTCCAGACAGGAAACGCCGCCCCAGTCCGATGGTAGGCTGCGAGGAAGGGACGAAGAAGCAGCTTGGAGGGAAGCCACCTCTCCGACCAGGTAGGGACTTGGAAATAAAGTTTCCCCCATCCCCTCCCCTCCCCACCCACTACATAAAAGACATCCAAAAAACATTTTGTTTTTACAGGATTAAAAGTAAAAATAAATAGTTTCCACACACGCAGACTGGGTGGTCGTTTCGAGGAACACCTTTTCTCAGCCAGCCTGAACCAACCTGATCTCCCAGTTGCTTGACACAGACCTACACAGACCTAGGTCTACTCCATCGTCAGAGTGAGGCTAAAAGCAAATTGGAGGAAGAGCATTTTATATTTCGCTTGGGCAGCTTGCAGCCCAGTGATATGAATATTAATTTCTCTCACTTCAGCTGGCCCCAGCATTCCCTCTCTCTATCCCTCCCCAGCCAAGTCACACTAGTTTCTCATTTTCACTCTACAAACATCTTACAATGGCCTGTTTCCGTTATCATCGTTAGTTTTATGCATATCTTTTATTCATTGTTCTTTATCTCTCCTTTCCCTTATTCCTAACCAAGATCTCGAGCCGAAACATCACCCATTCCTTCTCTCCAGAGATGCTGCCTGTCCCGTTGAATTACTGCAGTGTTTTGTCTTTCTTCGGTTTAAACCAGCATCTACAGTTCCTTCTTACACAATGGGTCATCTGATTGATAATGTGTAAAATTGTCCAGGATTATCACAAAATGCAGGATAAATCTAATCGGGTCGTTTACCACACAATCGGCCTCCTCCAATCACCTGCCAAATGGTATAATATGTTCACACCAGTGATTTCAAGTCAGTTACTCAACAATTATCTACCCACTAGTGCCCAATTAGTAGTTCACTTTGACCAGTTTGCTTCAGACATCACCACAACCTTGGACCAAAAATGGACAGCTGCCAGTCAATGAGCAAAGGGGAAGGAATGGAAGAGGTAACATTTGGAGCTGTTTAACAGGAAAATGTTGTCCTGTGTCATACTGGATAAAATCTGAGTTTAAAAAAATCATAAATTATGTAGTTTTCAAATGAAATAAATAAATAAATAAAATGAATTAAAAAGGGTGAAAGGACTGACTGCAGCCACACACAACGGCGCCCCACCCCTGCAGTCCGCCATCTTTTGCGTTGCAGAAAGCCTGAGGTAGCACGGATGAGAGGGGCCGAAGGGGCAGGAAACACCGACGCTGTCCGTGTGGAGTTTGGTCGCTTCCCCCTTTGTGGAGAACCGGATTCGGGTCGAGGCAGGGGAGGCGAGCTCAGCCTTCCAAGCCTCAAACCAAGCTCAGCCATCCTAGCCCCGACGGGCCGAGTGCTGCACCTTCCTCCCTGGATAACAACCAAGGGGAAAACACAGACGGAACCTCTTCCAACCACCCGAATCCCTCAGGGAATGCCCCCGCCCTGTCTTTGAAATCAAGCTGTCACAATTGTGCACGATCGGTCAGCATTATCCTTTGTTTGATATATAGACGAAAGCTGATCAAGTTCAAGTTGGAATTTATAGTCACTTGCACCAGTGTACAGTGATATTTAAGTTACTGTACAGCCATACTGAGTAAAAAGCAACAAGACACACAGCCACATAAAATAAAATCTAACATAAACATCCACCACAGTGGAATCCACATTCCTCACTGTGATGGAAGGTAATAAAGTTCAATCATCTTCCCCTGTTGTTCACCCGTGGTCGGGGCTGTTGAACCCTCCACAGTCGCCGCTCGCTGCCGACACACTACATAAAAGTCCCTTTAAACTTCCATGACCCAAAGACATCCTCATGAAGAAAGCTTCTGCTTGGACAGCTATTCAGCCAGAAGATGCGAAAGCATTGCGGGAGTTTGCGATATTTCTTAGAAGTATGAAAGAAATGACCACCCTCTTAGACCACATGCAAGAAATGAATGTTGTCAGCAATATGAAAATGATCACTCTAAAACTGCCCTATAGACTTAGAGAAAAGATAAAGCTGGTCTGTTAGAGGAAAATGAGAATCGAGAGGCCATGCTACCTGATCTGGGGAACTTCATAGAAAAGGAAGTACGGTTCATGTCAAATTTACGCTATGGGAGTATTCAAGATCCTAAACCAATCGCAACCGTCAAAGGTTCTACCTTTACACAAAAAAAAGGAAGATTAGGACCTAAGGGAAGTAGTTTTGATTCCACTGTAAATACCTGCAGAAACGAAAGGCCAAAAGGAAGAAGATACATCTGCTGTTAAGGCAAGATGGTTCTGCTTGTCATCCAGAGAGAAGAAGACAGAGGAATGACAAAGAGATGGCCCACAAGGGGAGGGGAGAGGGGGTGGGGGCTGTCGATGACTGGTCAGCTCGGACCTTGCATCCCATCCCAAGAATGGACACCACATTCTCGACAGGGCCAAGGAGAGCTTGTAATAGGAACATTTCTCCATCCGTTTCTCACCACGGATGGCTGACCTGCTGAGTTCTACTGGCACTTTGGAGGGGAATGGACAGGTGACGTGTCTGGTCTGGATCCTTCTTTGCACTGATGGAGTCGGGGGAGAAAGCTGGAAAAAAGAGATGGGGTTGGGACAAACTCCAGGACTTGATTAGGAGGGGGGAGTCTCTTTAATTTGCATAATTCAATGTTTATGTCATTGGGCTGTAAGCTATGAGGTGCTGTTCCTCCAGTTTGCGTGTCACCTCACTCTGGCAATGGTGGAGGCCCAGGCCAGAAACATCAGTGCGGGAGTAGGAAGGGGAGTTAAAATGGTTGGCAACTGGGAGATGCAGCTGGCCTTGGAGGACCGAGTGCAAGTGTAGGGTGAAATGCACGCCTAGTCCTGATACAATAGACATTAGACAAGAGACAATAGGTGCAGGAGTAGGCCATTCGGCCCATCGGGCCAGCACCACCATTCAATGTGATCATGGCTGATCATCCACAATCAGTACGCCGTTCCTGCCTTCTCCCAATACCCCGGGGGAATCGAGAACCATAGGACATGGGTTCAAGGTGAAGGGGAAAATATTTAATAGGAATCTGAGGGGCAACCTTTTCACACAAAGGGTGGTGAGTGCATGGAACAAGCTGTCAGGGGAGGTGGTTGAGGCTGGGACTATCCCAACGTTTAAGAACCAGTCAGACAGGTACATGGATAGAATAGGTTTGGAGGCCAAACGGAGGCAGGAGGGACTAGTGCAGCTGGGTCTAGTCATTGGTTGTTGCGGGCAAGTTGGGCCAAAGGGCCTGTTTCCAAACTGTATCACTCTGTGGCTCTAACACAGAGTGCTGGAGTACCTCAGCGGGTCAGGCAGTATCTATGGAGAACATGGTGAGGTGACATTTCAGGTCGGGACCCTTCTTCACACTGACATGATGTTAACAGATGAGGGGGTGTTCGGTAGATGAGTGAAGTGACACAGGTGAGAGAAAATAAGGAGATAAAAGTGTTGAGCAGGAGAGAGGAATATATATGTGCAGCTTTAAGGGACATTGTGTTCAAGAAGGAACTGCAGATGCTGGAAAACTGAAGGTAGACAACAATTGCTGGAGAAACTCAGCGGGTGCGCCAGCATCATTGGAGCAAAGGAAATAGGCAACTTTGAGCTAAAACCGGACATTGATCAGGTAGCATTTGGAGTATTGCATACAGTTCTGCTTACTCCATTACAGGACTGATGTGGAGGCTTTTAGGAAGGTGCAGAGATGGTTAACCAGAATGGTTTAAAAACAAGGAACTGCAGATGCTGTTTATAAAAAAAGAACACAAAGTGCTGGAGTAACTCAGCGGGACAGGCAGCATCTCTGGAGAGGAATGGGTGACTGAAGAAACGACCCGAAACGTTACCCATTCCTTCCAGCATTTTGTGTCCACCTAAACAACACCTATCCATGTGGCGGTGTGCCAGCAGGCTGGAGGAGCGGGCAAAGGCCTTGCCACAGAGCAGCCAGGTGAAAGGGCGCTGGCCGGTGTGGACTCGCAGGTGCTCCAGCAGGTGGTCAAGGCAGGTGAAGCCCGCACCACAGGACGGGCAGGGGAGAGGACGCAGCCTGTGGCACCGGTGCTGCCACAGGCTGGACATGTGGGTGAAATCTTGCCACACTCAGCGCACACAAAGGGTCTCTCTCCGGTGTGTATCCGCTGGTGCTCCTGCAGCCCCCTGCTCTCTTGTCACAGTGGGAGCAGCTGCTCGCCGGCGTGGGCCCGCCGGTGCTGCCGCAACCCCCGCGAGCTGTCAAACTCCTCACCGCAGTACGGGCAGTCGTAGGGCTGGGCACTGGTGTGCACGCGCTGATGAGACAGGGCTTGGAAGGCCATGGCAAAGTGCTCTCCACACACCGGGCTGTGGATGGGACGGTCACCAGCGTGCACCCGTTGGTGGGACAGCAGCCTGAAGGAGCGGGTGAAGCTCTTGCCGCACTGGGCACAGGTATAGGGGCGCTCGCCAGTGTGGGTGCGCTGGTGGTTCAACAGGTGACTGGACTGGGTGAAGCCCTTGCCGCACTGGAGGCAGGTGTAGGGGCGCTCGCCGGTATGGGTGCGCTGGTGCACCAGCAGGTTATTGGACTGGGCGAAACCCTCGCCGCACTGGGCACAAGTGTATGGACGCTCGTCGGTGTGGGTGCGCTGGTGCACCAGCAGAGTGGCAGAGCGGGTGAAACCCTTGCTGCACAGGGCACAGGTGTACGGACGCTCGCCGGTGTGCATGCGCCGGTGCACCAGCAGAGTGCCGGAATGGGTGAAGCCCTTGCCACAGTCACTGCAGGTGTAGGGTCG